>JASTWP010003054.1:0-31307 GCA_030770255.1 Temnothorax ravouxi
CTTTTTTCGCTTCTGAGAAAGTTGTAGGGCTTGAAAAAACAAAGAAATTGAGCGGTGACTCGTTCCGATTCGTCAAAAATTGAGCCCAAGGGGAGCCTCCGGAAGTCGCGCGTGTCGAGCCGAGCGTTCGGAACTCGAGGCGCGTTTTTCGCTTCTGTCTCTTTTCTGATAAATGCAATCGAAAAATGACTACTATGAAACTTGTAGAGGATGAAAATACCTACCATTTGCCGCACATTACATCGAAAATCATTGAATTTTTGGGGTCCTCAATTTTTGGAGGCTCGCCCAAAGGGGGGGCTCAATTTTTGACGAATCGGAACGAGTCACCGCTCAATTTCTTTGTTTTTTCAAGCCCTACAACTTTCTCAGAAGCGAAAAAGTGCTATATCTATTAATCGAAACGAGATAAATGCAAAAAACCACGAAAATTTTGGTTTCCCCTCCCCCCCTCAAAAAGCTCTGGGTCTCATGATACGACAACTCAAAAATAAGCTTTTTCTAAACACCCCCAACACGCCTAAAAAGGAATAAAAAAAGTTCGCATCATTTGCATACCAGAAGCCCTTTTTTGGTCTAATTTGACTGGCCTATTTTGCGAAGAGATCCCGAAGAGCAGACTCGGGATCGTGTTCTTAATATTCGGAGACGTTTAATGGCGAGACCCGCTCGAGGGGGAGGAAAAAGATCTCAGGCCGGCGAGGGCGACGGCGTAAAACGCCACGCGCTCGCATTTCGCTTGTTTCTCAGGAATCCGCGGAGAAACGTAGCAGCGACGTGAACCAACGCAAGGACGACAATTGTCCTCGTCGTCGTCTTCTCAAGATTCGACGGCGGCGGCTGGCTTTCTCCCGTTCCAGGCGTCGGTCGGGGGGGGGACCAAGCCGATCCGGGGGGCGGTCAACATCTTGCAGGATCGAGGGCGATCGCGTGCGTGCCGGATCCTCGGGACGACTAGGACTTTGGCTTTGTCGCTCTGTGCCTTGTCGAAGCCGTCGATCAGCGTCTCGATGATGAACTTGATCGTCAGCTTGTAGATATTCTCCACGTTCTCCGAATATCGGTCCTCCAGCGTGCGTTCCACCGCATCTAGAAACGGCTTCTCGATTTTCTGGAAGCAGAATGTTCGATCGCGTGTGAAAACAGTATACTTTTGCTGGTGTTATATTTAAAATAGTTTAAAACAATTATATCAATTATTCGATAAAACAAGCGACGGTTTTTGGGAGATTTAGGATCTGTATTATAAAATTTGCGATTAAAACTGAAAGAAATCTTAGTATATTATTATTCTTAGTTATATATTATTTTAAATGGTGTTTCAAGTAAATAGTCATTCAGTGATTACTCTTAGTGTAATGCTAAAGTGGAATGCATTTGTAACAAGAAGGGGCTGAGAAAACTAATTTTGCAAATTGATTCCATAGTTCCATAATACTCTTGTAATTCTTTCTTTCTCCGGTTACTTCACTTGACACGTTTGTAGACAAGGGAAATATCTAAAAAAATGTTCCATTTGTTTGCTTCAGATTTATCTTTAGCACTGATGAAATTGAAACTACGGTCGTTATCGTGCAAGAAGATAATATTGATATATACGCCGAATATTTAAGCCTCGATTCATTTCCAGCAGCATGATCGCCAACAATGCGAGAACTAGCGATTGAATCGACGATTGTGTTGCGATTGTCATATCCACGGCTCACAACAATGGCCCTCCTAGGATTGTCCGGCAGGAATTATCAATCCTATACAGTGACTAAATCCACTAGACTTTAGACGGGAAAGGATAAAGCGAACCGGGTTTGATTTCGTGCCAAGAGATTGGAACTGTGAACAAGCGTTTCGCACTGCGAATAAATGCGACATTTCGTAATGTGAATCTTCAATCTTCTTTGCAGATAACTGCACTGTGCAGATAACTTGACTTTCGTTCTATCCGAGAGATATAAAAAAACTCAGAATTACGTAAGCGCTAAAGGCTGCATTTTAGAAAGAACTAAGTAACAAGAGTTGTCCTCAATCGAGATTAATTCCAAAAGAAAATATCTCTTGCATGAAATATATGTATTACAAGTTATTATGATTAAAGGTGTTTAAATATAGAATTATATCATATCTTAAGAATGTAATATTGCTTTTTCATCTTGAAATTCTACTTCGATAAAATACCTTCTATTTCCATTTTCAACCACATTTTTAAGTATTCTTATACGCTTGCCTTTTTCTACATAATTCCTTTATTCCTTTTCTTTGGCGAGAAGATAAAGCGACAGGGAAAGAGCTCCCAGCACACGACTTCCTTTTCACATGCACAAAGAAAATTCCGTTTCGATCGTCGCGAAAATCATAAAAACTTGCATGCATATGCGAAAAAGTGGAGAAACGTTATTATTACTTTTGCGTACCTGCATTGGGGTGCTCTTTTAACAATTTTTTTCTTTTCAACGTAAATTATTACTTTTTATTACCGCATTTTACCGCATCCACGTCAATATATATTGTTATTTATATTTTTTACACCAATTGAAATTTGTTTTTTTTCTGTTACGTGTATATAGCATTATTTTTATAAGAGCATAAAACTCAAATATTATTTTTTATATTTTTCTGGTTGAGGAAGATTAAGTTGGAATGTGTTTATGTATGAATTCACCGATATATGAAAAAGAAAGATTTATTGGATGAATAAAATTGACGTATGCTTTCGTTTAAACACAAATATATTAAGTCTATTGAGAAAATCATATATATTCAACGAAACGCCAGTTGATATTGATTCAACGTGTACGATTAATGCAATCATATTGGGAAAATGCATTTTCTCATTAAAATGTAATTATTCAATGAATTCGACATTTGTTTGTATACAGGCAGCTATCAAATTTATTCAACCAAGTCAAATGATTAACTGTGTAACATTCGATTATACATAGCCGACGAAACGTCGGAATTTCCGCCAATTTTTCTCACTTCGATCATAGCAAAAATGTAATTTCGTGTTGTTCAATTATTTAATGTTTCGCGGCGTTTCGATTTGTGTTCGTGTGTTACAGTCGACTTGGATGTCAGAAAAGTTATCGCATCGATTTTCATATTCTGCGTTCGAAGTATTTTCGACTGAACCGAATCGTAAGTAAAGTTATGGAATATTTAACAAGTCCTGTGAGCAACGGCTGCCCTTCTGCCAGGCATCTCTGATGTAGTTTGCATCAAATCAAAGTCATGTATTATTTCGAGTTAGTCTCTCTTAAAATAATATTCATATGTATTTTACAAAAACATTTTGTTGAAAAAAAGTTTGTATCTTGTATTAATGTGTTTATATTAGATAGATTTATTTAATTTCAGCTACAAAAAGCCAAGAAATGGACTTGGTTTACAATATGCCTTATACACACTCATACCAACTTTTTTAACTTAACGCGTGCCACTATTAATTCATTATTCCGTACTTTCTTAAATTTCTTTTAGAAAAACCATCCCTTAGCCCTAAACGACTAAATCCATTATTTGCACGTTAAACTCTCAACCTAAACTCAAAAATATTTGAATCTAGTCCGCTTCAGCAGTAGGCCAAGAAACGGACATTATTCACCTATACACACACACATACATACCTTCATACAACAACGCGCAACAACTAATATTATAATATTCCATATATTTCTAAATGCTTCTCAAATCTCCTTTAATCCAGGAAGAACAAATTATCTCGCTTTATCTCTAAAATAATTTCTTGCAACCTAAAACTTATAAAACTTGAATTCTATGCATTCTCTCTATAAACCTTATACTCCAGAACCTATTATATACTTTAAACTCATATCTTCCATAACTTCTGCGTGCGAAACTCAAAGCCTAATCTTAAAACTACAAAACATAATTCTCTCTCTTTTTATTTATCCCTACCTTTACCTTAATATTACAACCATTATCCTATTTTCCAAACACATATTGACAAAACCCTTACACTCAAATATTTACATACACTTACATATAATAAACTCGACTAATAACAAATCTCTTGCTTCCTAACTAATACTTTCCTATGTCTCCCTACCGAACTCATTACACCTCCCTATATGTTCCTCCCTCCTTTTCTTTTCTTTTCTCTTTCAATATCATTTTCCTAATCTTAATCTCTACTTGATCTTTTGAGTTCATTCCTAGTTTAACTCAAAAAACTTCTGTGCCCTCGAATCGCTCCATTCCTCTTCCTTATTTGCCAAATTTCTCAGCACTGCTCCTCTCCTCTCTTACTAAATTGTTTCCCAGCTCTTCTTCTCTCGTTCCCTCCGAAGCAACATTTATTTCCTCCGCGCGCGCTCGCGCGTTCTCTAGTTATCTTCCCGTACCTCCTATCTGCCGTTACATAACCAATTTACCTGTATTCGCATCCGTGCCCTCCAAAATATTTCCAGAAAACTGCGGCGTCCATTCTTAAACTGTAACGTTCATACCTCTTTCCACATTTTCTTCCTCTTCTTCCTCTCTTCTTCTCACCAAGCCTTGTGTCCTCATTTACTCCCTTTCCTATTTCCATCTTCATTTACCTTTTCTTTCCTTCCACGCAGATGTTTCGTCAATCCTTGTTCCAGGATTACGCCAATCGCTTTTCTTCACCTTTCTTCTGTTCATCTTCTCTCTTCTTCATCATTGGCTTAACCCTTCCTCAGTTATTTAACTTCTTTTACTTCCTTTTCCTAGAACCTCTGAATCCGCCAATCCTTGTGTCCTAGCTTTATTTCACCTTTCTTCTTTTCCTTTCCATTAACCCGTAACTCGAGAGTTTTTACAACTACTTTTTTCTTCTTTCTTCTTCACCTTTAATCCTCCCTTGTTTGGTATAACCTCTTCTATAACAGCGCTTCTTTCACCTACCTCTTGTCTTCTCCTGTCTTGTTCCCTTTTCCTCTTCTTCCTCTTCTTAATCTTGATCCTATATTTCCCCATTTAAAATTTACATGTGTTCTGAGTTCGACCTGTCATCACATTAACTATCTTCTTAACCTATGCTTAATTTACGACCGAAGGCTCCTTAGCTAATCACTTATCATACAATCTTCTTTACAATCATCGATCGAAACCTTCCCTACTTTACCTACATTACCTTTACCGCCTTTTCCGCCTAACTGACTCGTCACCATAACCTCATCCTACCACGTTCGCTAAACACTTCTATACTACTTTTCTTTACTTGCATCCTACTATCTCCCTTCATTCTCATCGCATCCCCTATTTACACCCTATCTTTCCATTATCCCTACTTGCCACATACTAATCTTTAAACCCAGAAACAAAGCTAAAATCGCACAACGCACTTTCACCGCTACCATTCACACACGCGCCATCTAACCAAGTCCTTAATGTGTTTATATTAAAGAATCATTATTTGCAATAAGAAACATTCGTGCAACCAGAAATATGGTTTTTTTTTGCAAAAGACCGAATATCGTAAAATAAGATTTTAACGTATCTTTATTTCTTACGATAATTTTTATATTTATTTTAGCAGTTGTTCGCGAGTCGTTGAACGTAAGGATAATTAAAAAAGAATTTTTTTTATTAGATATCATGCAGGGCAACACGTGGCAAACAAATGGCGGACACCAGCTGTGCAGCGGATTATGAAAGACCATGAAGGAACAAAATACCGACGTGTTATAGCGATGTTACGGGATAAAATCTCAACATCTGTTATCCAATCTCTCTTGTTGCAAATTTCTCTTCTTTACAAAAGAACGGGATAAATTTCGCGAAAAAATGTAATGCGTACAATAAAATGTTGAACGAGAAATCGCGTACAAAGCAGAATATAAAATTACATTTTTAATTAACAGTACGAGTTCATAATCCCGTCCACTCTAAATTCTAATGTATACTGAGCTAAAGATATAAGAATAATAAATTTATTTCGCCAGTGAATAGAATAACAATTAAAGTAATTTAAATCGACCGTAACTGGCAATATATAACGTCTTTTACCGATATGAACATTGAAATTTCAATGTTCATATCGGTAAAAGACGTTATATATTGCCAGTTACGGTCGATTTAAATTACTTTAATTGTTATTCTATTCACTGGCGAAATAAATTTATTATTCTGTTCATTATACACCGTAGACTGAAGTATCGGTGCTCCATCTTATAGTTGTTATTGCGATAAATATTACCACAGCCCCAGTGGTCGAATTGGCACGACACCCGCACGGTATACGGGAGGTTCCAGGTTCGAACCCTGGCTGGGGTAATATTTTTTCGCAATAAAAATTTAAACTATCTAATTTAGAAATTACATTAACTGACCAAAAACTTATGGTCGAAATTAATAATGTCTCGATGATGATCTGAAAATGTGCTGTGCGAATCTGACAAAAAGTTGGCTCACGGTTTTTCAATGTTCATATCGGTAAAAGACGTTATATATTGCCAGTTACGGTCGATTTAAATTACTTTAATTGCTAAAGATATAAGATTACAATATTTTTTAAAATAATAAATTTGATATTAACTCTCTTAATTGAAATCACACTCCGTGTGTAGGTACATGTCTTTTTTTTGTACTTTCTCAGTGCACACTTCTGTCACGTCCGAATATTTTCCTTACTTTATAGTATTTCAAAAAATCTGAAAAAAATTCATAAAACATTTTAGTTGACGATTTTATAATCATTTTAATAAACATCGTTTTTTAAATATTTTATTTTTAATAAACTTTGAAAGAAATGGGTTTCTTTAAAAATATGTAACTTTTTCTATGCAGAAAAAAATCCTTTTAAGGTTTTTTACTTCAGAAATGCGTCAAAGAAAAAAATAATGCAGATATCTTCAAAAAAGTTTAATTATTCAGGAAGAGGAAGGTCAAAATGATACTTTTTAGTAGAGAAAATTGTTAATAAAAAATTAAATTATATAAGTTAAAAATTATATATAATATGGCATATATGCGACATTTTTCAATAATTTATTAAAAATATCTATATGTAGAAAAAATTTATAAAAAATATTTGGTTTACATTTTTATTCAATGCAATTGATGCATATCATGCGCCGATGTTCCTCACAAACCGCTCTCCCGCACTCGTAGCAGCACCATGTAACCTTTCGATCCAGTTTCGTTGGACACATGCTACACCGCTTACGTTTCAGCAGCTTATCCGTTTTTCCACGCGCTTTTGGATTGTCGTCTTCTCCTAGAATTTTTAATATATTCTCCTTGACATCCCTGCGGAGTGTCGGCATTTGCGCTCTCTCTCTTAAATAAGGTGTCACAAGAGCTAAGACAAGCTCTTTTATAAATTCTCGTTGATCTAGGACTGCATTTGTAGGAAGTAAATTGAACAAAATGCCAGAATTGACTCCTGCTTGGTCCAGCATTCCCATGAAGAACCGCATGGGCCATCGCTGAGTTCCTCTCGAGCACGAGTATAAGCTGCAGAACTGACTGAAACCATTTGTACCTTCTTTCGTCCGATTATAAAATTCAACAATTTGCGGCCTACCAGACACTGGATCAGGTTTTCCATTTTGATGCAATGACGAAAGCAGCAGCACGACTTTATTTCTTTTGGGACAGTAGGATATCAACGTTTTTGTGGAATCATAAGCATAACGTACAGTACCTGCCGCTGCGGTTCTCTTGAACGATTCCGGTAAATGTTGCTTATTTTTACTTATTGTACCAACCATAAATAGCGAATGTTCTTTGAGCATCTTATCGAATATTTCTATTGATGTAAACCAATTGTCACACGTCAGAATACGATTTGATCCGTAAATAGGTTGACATATAGTTCGGACGTAGTAGCTGGGAATACTTTCATCAGCAAGCGTGTTTACTTTCCCCACGTATGGAAGAGCATTATATAAATAATATGTTGTCGCATCATTAAGACACATAATCTTAATTCCATAACGTTCCTTATTTTTTATATAAACTTTTGCCGGGAATTTGCCTCGAAAACCGAATAGCTGCTTATCAACAGTCATTTCCTCAGAAGGTGTGTAATTCGTCATACAATTTTGTATAAATTTCTCCCATAAATCTCTTATAGGAGCTAATAAATCATGTTTTCGTCTCTCTGCGCGAGTATTTTTGTCGTCGAATCTCAATCGAGCAGCAAGGAATCCAAAACGACGGCTACACATTACTGCCTTGAACAGAGCGTGTCCGAATTCCGTTGACCACAGTTCTCTAATATTCACATGAGCACTTTTTTTCACGCCGGCAAAATACAAGAGTCCTATGAATGCTTTCATTTCCGTAGCCGTAGTGCTATATGTTCGATCATTTGTGGACATTTCTTGCACGTGCCTTTCTATTTCCTTATTTGTGTGCTGCACGATCATATCAATCATTTCGTCCGTAAACAGACACGACCACGTTTCTACAGGTGAAGAAGCGTTGACAGCACCATTCTTCGGAGCCGGTATGTAGATTACAGTTTTAGATGGTTGACCTCCAGTCTCAGGAGCCCGTAGACACCACTCGTGCTTATTTTTTCCGTAAACAAACGATCTCTGGCGATGAATAATTGAAGTCGCTACCTGTTCAGATTCAGACAGAGCCGCTTCATCCTCCTTAATTTGATGAAGATCTTCCTCCTTAATTTCAAATAGACTGTCTTCATCATTATCGCATTCCTGCTCTGTATCCGACGTTTCTTGATCCTCGACGAAGTCCTCCTCATCCGAAGGATCATCTCCAAACGATTCTTCTTTGATCTTTCGAGGTCGAAACGAGTAACGAGCTTCGGCCGCCGTCCGAAATTCCATTTTCTGACAATAACTAAATAGAGAAGCAACTATTCGTTAAAATCTTTTAAGAGGACATTGTTTTGACCAAAAACAACATAAATCAGTGGTCAGAAAGTCAGCATTAGCATTCAAGACGAGATTTTCGAGTGCTACGTCTACTTCTCTCCCCTTGACTCTCCACTCGGCTGGCGAGCCCTACTTACAAATGACGAGCACGCCGCGCCGCTCAAGCACAGGATTGTCACATGTCCGCAAGAGCTTGCGAGGGGCGCAATTATATTAATTTTGCACCTGTATACGTTTTTTTATCTTTATAGTGCATACGTGAGTCTGTCGCGTCTGACGTTATTTTCCCTACCTTAAAGTTTTTTAAAAGTGTTAAAAAATTCACAAAACATCTGTCTACATTGTAGTTGACGATTTTATAGTTATTTTGATAAACACTATTTATTTAACAAATATAGAAAACGGGCTAACTAATAACCAAGCGCGGTAAATGATGCGCGGAAGTTTTATTTTTACTTCTATATTTTACATATCTTCCAATCTTATTGACTGCGCCGCGCCGACTAAATTTGTCAGACTTGAAACACAGCTCCTGTTGGAGTAATAAAATCCCCCCCTACACCTAATTAAATCGAATTAATTTAATTTTTGATGCTATATGCATGTAAATAACTGTTAAAAAATCATTGCAAAAAATATTACCTCAGCCAGAGTTCGAACCTGAAACCTCCTTCATTCCGTGAAGGTGTCGTACCAATTCGACCACTAAGGCATGTGATGGTAATATTTATCGCAATAACCTATTATTAGTTGTAATTAAAATTAGTTGCGATAAATATTACCACATGCCTCAGTGGTCGAATTGGTACGACACCTTCACGGAATAAAGAAAGTTCCAGGTTCGAACCCTGGCTGAGGCAATATTTTTCGCAATAATTTCTTTACAGTTATTTAGATGCATATAGCATCAAAAATTAAAATTGAATCAATTTAATTAGGTGTAGGGGGGGATTTTACTACTCCAAGCTGTTTCAAGTCTAACAAATTTAGTTTAGAAGTGTTCAAGAAAAAAAATAGTGCAGATTGATACCTTTAAAAAAGTTGAATTATTCAGGAGGGTCAAAATGATACTTTTTGGATAGCGACAGATCCACGAAAATTATTGACAAATAAAAAATTAAAGATAAAATTATATATAATAATATAATACGGCATATATAATATTTTTAAATAATTTATTACAAATTTATAGTATAATATATATAATATGTAGGATATGTTGAAAAGAATTCGTCCGCTGAGCTTCGGTTGCCGTCCGAAATTCCATTTTTTACGAATAACTAAACTAAAGAAGCAACTATTAGGCAAAAAGGGATCTATTCGTTTTTTAAAAGGATGTTGTTTTGACCAAAAACAACATTTATCATAAATAATTGCAACATTGTTATAGAAAAAGACTTTCATAAACACGGTCAAAAGACGTGAAAAGTAGGAATTTTAAATGTCTTTATCTAAAATGTCTTTATCATTAAAACAAAACATTTCTATAATAGTTTTTTAAACGAAAAAACATTCCATCGAACGTTTTAAAAATGGACATTTTTACTCTTGAGAAACGTTTCTAGAAATCGGTTGTAAAACGTTCCGGACAAACGCTGATAATTTCTGAAACGTGTATGTGCTACCTGGGTATATAGTTATAACAAATATATTCATACGTATATAAAAATAAAAAAACAGAAAATTTTGATAAAAAAAATTCAATAAGAATATATTATATAGATATAATAATTAAAAAGAGCGCCCCTCGCAAGCTCATGTGACAGTCCTGACTCCTGTGTAAAGGTGCGATTTCATTGACGCTAGAAATCAGCGGCAGCGTCAAGAAAATGTAGTGGGGGAAGAAGTTCAGACCGTCTCAACTTTTTAGCATACCGCAAAATTCAACGGAACTTCTTCCCCCACTACATTTTCTTGACGCTGCCGCTGATTTCTAGCGTCAATGAAATCGCACCTTTAGAGCGGCGGCGCGGCGTGGTCGTTAGCCGAGCGGAGCAGCGGAGAGACAATGGGAAAGAAATAGGCGCGTAGCTCGAAAATCGCCTCGAATGTACTAATTCCGACCACTGTGACCAGAGATTATTTATGTCATAAATAATTAGCAAAATTGTTACTTACAGAAAAAGGTCACGTTCAGTGCTTACGTGGGTTTGAGACGTCCGTGCGTGATCTAACTTGCTCGGCACTCGGCGACATATTGCTCTTTCGTAACGGCTATGGATCGTTGAAGCTCCCTCTCCAACCTACGTTTTTTAGAGAGGGGAAGCCAGAGAAGCCAGATTCAAGTTTCGACTAGTCTGGGCTGACGGAGCTTTCCCCCTCTACATACGCACACAAAAACGCTCGGTCTATTCGTGTGACGCGTGAGTTACACGAATAGACCGAGTGTCTTTGTGTGCGAAGTAGAGGGGGAAAAACGCCGTCAGCCGAGACCAGCCGGGACCCGGGACGTATTCGGCTTTGAGGGGAGCCAGGCAGGCAGGCTTGCCAATTTTGCCGTTACGAGCAGACGTTATTTTGACTCGGACGCCGTAGACCCGCGTATGCACACGGAGGGTTAAAGCGGTGCTGGAATTACCGACAGATCCTAATTTTCGCGCACAAGCCATTTTTTATTGTATATATAATTTTTTTTCTTTCTCAACGTAAAGTTAACTCGTCCCTTTTCCGTTTGGGTATATATTTCAATCCTGGAAAAAAATTTATAATTCTATAGAATCAATAAAGCATGTACGCGAAAATTACATTTTGTCGGTAAAACAGATGGCTTCAGCATAGCCTTAATTATTTCATTAAAAATAAAATAAAAATCATAAATTATTATTCTTCAAACAAAAATTGATGTAAGTAAAAAAAATGTAAAGAAAAATTGTAAAATGATCTCTTCTAATTAAGAGAGTGCGCAGAAATTAAACGTGCGACGTGTCGCAATAGTTAAACGTCCATGCACATTATGAGAAAACGCAATGAAAGTTGGTTACGTCGAGCATCGTTATACTTTAATTGTGCATAAATCTCTTGCTCGGAAACCTAGGTCCTGAAATAGTTTCAAGTTTCCCCAAATGTTTCCACTTTAGTCTCTCTTTGATTTCTATATGTAGCGAGAGATAAACGCGGTACAAAGACTACAAAGAGAAAATGTTCACCAAGCGATATGGTATATCTCCGACGAGTGAGGAATTCTCGCGCGCTTTTCCGGTATATTCTGAGGTACTACCAAAATGTTCTAACGCGTAAGACAAGTCGAACTTATTTACGCAAAATTACATATATATTTTTAAAAAGTGATATAAATGTTCCAAAGTATTTTGAATTTCTAATCTAAGACCGATTACATTATTACCGAGAAATTACTTGATTATTGTAAGTATACAATTAGTCATCTTTTAATACTTTCGCGCTCAATCATTACAGTTTTTACAATCAAAATAGTTTTTAAAGTGTACATCCTAATGTGCACAACACGAACAAGAATAACCAAAATGAATCATTATCTTTATTATATCTAAGCTAATTTATTTCTTAATTCATCGAATGCGCATATTTTCTCATTAAAAAACTTCATACATCAAAGCTAATTTTGTATTTAGGTACATATAGTCCCATTTTCTCCCCCAGTCATATTACAACTGTCTTATTTTCTCCCTTAGTTAATAGTTCGATAACTGGGACACGTCCATCGCATGTTTATGCTGTGTCATATGCCTTGTATGTGTATGGCAAAAAGTGCGTGTGGGCGATTTGCGTTTTCTTTCAAGGAGGACTCACCCAGAAATATTGCCGGTTAAAGCCGGGGATCTTCGTGTGAGAGGCCCCGACTTCGTGAAGGTACGTCAAGAACGCATCCATGTCGTCCAGGCTCTTGATACCTTCGTCGAGGGTGGACATGACCGTTTTCGCGTGCTCGGCCAGTTCCATGCTCGTAGACTGCTGCTCCTTTGTCTTTAGCTCCCGAAACTTCGTGAACATATTTAGCAATTCCGCGTTCTCTTCAAATAATCTAAAAGCATACGGTGTACAGTGTCGTTAGAGAGGAGATTGCCGAGATACTAATGGTACCCAATAATTGTTTGTATCAATAAAATTCAAAATTGTCATATAAATATCCGAAAATTTAATATATTTTATTCTTTATATGTAAGATACTTACAAAATTGTATCTCTTACATAGAAGATAGAAGATATTATTATAAATATATTTCCTTGTCATTAATTAAACTGATAAATACATTAAAAAAATTATTTATTATATATCTATGTATAAGATCACAAACGTATGTTGAAGTAGAAATTCAAATCAAGTGTGTTTAAAAAATTATTTAGTGAATTATAATTTATGATTTAAAATACGTAGTCGTCAAAGATAGCTAAGTTTTTATAAAAATAAGTTTGAGAAGCAAGGAAATTTCGATTAAAAATTCAAAAAATATAAAGTTGAATCAAAGAAGCGAAGCTAACAAGTAATTAAAAAAACGTTGAGCGATTTTATTAAACATTAACTTCCTCCGTTCTACAAGAACTGTAAATTTTAAACTTAATTCTCTGATGGTCGAAGATAAATCTTTCTCGATACTTTCCAAATGTATTTGGTGAGTCCCGAGATTCACACACACAAAATCTGCGTATAAAAATTTATTCCCCAATTCCTTTTGAATGTCAGATATTCCGCGATGCCTTTTCACGATATCTTTTATTTTTCATTGATCGGAGGGCAACCGGAGGGACAAACCGGGTGACGTACCTTGAATTCTAAGCTCCACGTTATCTAACACCAAACATATACCAGGAGAGGAATCGATCTCTAAGAAAAGATGCGCGCGCGCCATTTGTTACAATCTCAACTCGTTCGCATCTATTTGATTTCTTTGAAACATTTGTTTTCCTCTCTTTCATACGACATATGACACTTAATGCAAATAGAAAAAAATATAACCATTGCTTTTATTTAGCGTTAAAGAAAAGCTCGAAATAATTTTAGCGTTTTTCGACAGAATAACGAGGTATTAAACTGTTAACGAGTGCATGTAGCAGTGCGAATCAATGGGAATTTATCATTGCAATCTTCGGGCGCACAGGTCTCTCTTTCTCTTTCCCGTGCACAACTCTTTCGAGCTGCACAAAAATTTGATTAACTTTTTCTCTTCGAATTTTGTACTCGTTGACGTAAACGAGCATAACGTGGGCCTCGTTATAGCAGCTTGACAAAAATGTTTTTGTTTCGCGGATGGCAGGTTGCTCTCGGCCATTCGTGAAATACCTCTTTGTACAACGAGGCATTCCAATCTCGCGCTTGTCTATCTGGAAAAAAATGTATGCGCAAGGGAGAAAATATATAAACCACGTTATTTTATCTTTGATGGTTCCGACAGTTAATAAGTGCATGCCGCAGTCTAACGTACGAAGCATGAAGCACCACTACACATTTTCTTTTCAGTCTGCAAAATATAATGTTTTTTCCGTTTTTACGCTTTATATTTTACAAACAACAAGGAATATAATAAAATAATGAAATTTTCTCTGCATGATAATGTAACGCGCGCGCGCGCGTATCTGCTTACATATTATCTCTCTGTATTATTATACATGCTATCTCTGTACTTGATAAATTTTTCCTGTGCGCGTAAAAATCGCAGAACATAATTAATAAAATTATATTGTCTAAATATATATGGTACAAATAAGAAGATGCAAGGAGTAATCCGCAGCATTTTTAGCTTTTATTCAAAGAATATGCAAAATTAATTGGTATATTCCAGGAACTTGATGTTACCTCGAAGAAAAAAATTGTCGCATCAAAAAAAAATCACGAGATCATCGATATTCAAATTATCCGATATCGCGTCAACATTATTCCACGCGCGTATTTCTTTTTTGCGTCCATGTAAATTATCTTTCCTCGAGGAAAACGACATTTCGCGTGGTATCTGTCCACTGTGATTTTTCCACAGCATGCTCGTTTTACACTGTCGGTTACGGCGCTGAATTTTATTTTATCTCGGCGAATAAATGTCCGTGAAGAAGCAGAAACGAGCGCACGAGGTCAACACAATTTTGAAAACTCCGTAAATTCAAGTATATATAAAATACCCTCCAAGAAGATCGTTCACGAATAATGTATAAGTAAATAATACATCTTCGCCTCGGTACGCCGAGAGCAAATTTAAATGAGGGACGTAGTATAATTTTATATTTTATATTTACTTTAATTTAGGCGTTAATAAGTAATATTTCATCTGTGTGCATGATAATTAATTAGATATGCCACGAAGAAAAATTCTTGCAAAAGTTGTATCCTTAAAACGGTATGACATTTAGTTTTCACTTACAAACATTTCATTTTTGCATCGCAATAATCGCAATTATTATTGCAATATTAATTTTCTCTAATATATATAATTATTATTAAAATATATATTGTCTGCTAAAATTTTCAATCTTTTTATTTATATAGATATATCCTATATTAATATAATTTTACTTATAAATTACTAAAAGTCGCAGGTGAGAAATTTCTTCATTTTCACACATATTTGAAAAATTATTAATATGTCTTTCTCTCTCTTTCTCTCTCTCTCTCTCGATAAAGCTGTACGACATATGCCATATAATAATTGTGCACATATGATAGTTGAATCATCTCTGTAATATATGCAATCGAGTCTGTCTCTTATCGCGGTTCGTTATCTGCCCATGCTTCGCGCACATGCTTCATAAATCTCTGTAGATTGATTAATTACGATTAAATATAGAAAAGCCCAAAGACGCATGCATGACTGATGTTTTTACCGTGCCGTTAGTTTATGACGTGTTAGAATATCTCTATATACATTTAAGCAATAAGGACCAACTATAGTAAATCTCGATCGAAATTCGATCAATATAAATTAAATTTACTTTTCTCATCTTCAATTTTGGATAAAAAAAATCCTGCAATCTACGATATCCTTCAACTTCAGTGAAAACGCGGACTGCTCGCGCTTTAAAAGGCAATTTCAGGCCGAAGACGAGAGTTAAAGAGCGCGTAAACGCAGATTTGCATGTAAGTTACCGCGATGCAAATGGAATCGACGTGACTGAAGGGGACCTCGACGGCTGACGGGCGCAAGTATTGACCGGGTATATACGGATATAATATTTTTAAATGTAACTCCCCGACGGGCAATAAACGGTATAACGGTATCCGCTCGGTAAGTTCGGCAGGTTCTTATCGTCTGGGAACGGATTAAAAAGTTTAGTATCGGAAATCCATATTCTCTCCCAGTGGAAGATGCTTAAAAGCGACGAGAAACAACGATACTGCTGTCGATTCGGCGCGCGCGCGCGACGTTAGTAGCTTTTCCATCGCGCTGCTCCCATAATCCGATAAAAAAGCATCTAATGATCGATACGGCGACGAGTAATTATCAACATTGCATCGAACATTGATGCCGATGTCTCGTTGCAGCCGTTTCGATTCCTGCAATGACGTTCGATTATAAACATTTCTTTATTTTTTTTAAATTATTAAATTAAAAATTAGTAATTTTCTTTAAATTTAATAAACGAAGAATCGACAAATAATATGACAAATAATAAAGTGTTATACTTTGTTTTTAATACCGAAGAAACAGATGGGCATGCGAGATAAGATAGAAGAAATTTCAGATACCGACGTGTAACTCCGATCGATTTTCGCCGGAGGTTCAAATATAGTAAATTAATTTGACTTAAGTGGAAACCTCTCCAAAGGACGTACCGAACGCATCCGGATATTAACACGTTCGAGCAGAGCGCGATGAATTAAATGCCTTGTATTTCCATTAAGGTAAAAATCCAGCTGCGAGCAACAACGCGTTCAACCGTTTTCTAATTATGCTAAGAAAAACCGGGCTTTAAAATCATTATAATATAATAAGTATACCTATAATAAAGCTAATCGCACGCAACATAAACTCTTTGAGAAAGAGCACAGATTACGAAATGCAAGGTGTTTGCTAGTATTTTAATAAACGATGCTTACATTAATATAGGTTTATTTAAATCGCAACGCGCGATCGTAATTTCGTATTTTATCGTTAAATTATATGTTGCACGTGATATATTGGATCTGTCTAATATATATCAAATCGAGTGACATAAAATCGAGTATAAAATGTTGCATGAATGATTATCGTTTCTAATTATTTCGAATGATATTTTTAATAAATTAATATTTATTATTTATTACTACCGCTACTCTTGATATCAAGAAAAATAAAACATATTTTTGGTTTAGCGAGATGTCACTTTGCGGATATGGAACGCATTAATAGTGGTGATCAACATATCAGATGCATCAAACAAATATAATATTAACGGTTTTAATTATTAAAACGTGTATCGTGTTATCTTATTGAAAGATAAATATTTATTTATTAAATCCTCTGATCCGACAAAAATAATTGACAAATGTACTTATATTTTGCTCATACACGTTTATAAAATCGTTTAATTACACACTTATTGAAATTATTTGATCATCAGTAATGAATGATTGGGTAAAATATTTTATAAATGATTGGTAAATTTAATATTTCATTTATGTTGGTCAATAAATAATAAAATGTCGAGCTTTGTATTTCCAATTTCGCAAAATAAAATATATCTGTAGCTTTGCTCTTTTCACTTTTTATTGTAATGCATTACTTATAAAATGCTTATAAAAATTATGTATTGTATTTTTCATTTAATTAATATATATTTTTTGGCACGTGATAAAAATAAAACTATAAAATTTTCGAGGTAATTATTCAAATACTAATTTAAAGCAAAGGCGATATGCCATTTTGCGCAACCTGTCATAAAAGTCTTTGATAAACAAATTAAAACTTCAGTAACATGCTTATCTTCGTGCTGTTACATTTTTTGATTTATGTATTTGCATGCATAGCGCTTCATATGACGAAAGCAACATTTTTTCTTTTAGTGACTGACAACAGTAAATTCATTGCAATTAACTCTTCTCTCTCTCTCTCTCTCTCTCTCACTGCACAACAATTCCTGTTTCAGTTTGCCACATTTTTTTAAATAAAAAATTCAGATATATTCTTTTTGCATATTTTTCCCTTAATGTTGTGCATAAACGTAATTAACTGTGGAATAATAGTAAGTGAGAAAGAGAGAAAAAAATGTGCATAGCAAGCTTAATTATTTGTTAAAAGTGTTTGAAAATGTGAATTTCGTTTAGGGCATGATGCGTCGTAAAGAAATCATTTTTTCCTCCATGGAGCGATTTCATACTCATCGCAAAGCTATTAATATGCGCAACCTGTCACTTGGCCGTTGCCAACTCGGCGGATATGATCCATTCTCTTTAAAAGTGCTACGTGTTCCAGTTTCTCTGACGACGACCACCCCCAAAAGAATTGGTGAAACGTGCCTAACCTTCTCTTTTTCCAAAGGATCCTCCGCTCCGCTACAGTAGGGACGAACCGAATACGCATCCCGCCGGCATGCATAATTCAAACCCCATCATTTATATGTTAACATATTTACCAGCTTCATAATAATATTCAGATTGTAGTATGTAAATCGGATGAAAAAATGCATTTTATTAAAAGAGAAAGATTTCGCTTATAATACTCTATATCGGAAGAATTTTTTTAAATCAAACAATGAATCACTTCAGTATATCGTTATCTTTCTATTTGCTGTGATAAATATTACTAAAACTAGATGAAATAAACTAAGAATTATTCATTTTATATTTATGGAAATTTTCTTCAACTCTTCATATAAAAGGATTGATCGTATTAAGACTTATTATAATAACAGTATGTAAATAAAGAGCCATAAATATCAAAGCGGATGTTCAATGCAAAGAATGTCAAATATACTTCAGTTATACTACATTTTTGCGTTTGAATTAATTCGCGTTATGCATTCAGAAAAAAAATTATTCTTAACTTGGTTAAGAGCGATCTACCTGCGCATTGTGTTAATATTATCTTGTTGCGTGATACTTAACTACAGAAAGCAACGACATTTTTCTGCAATATGACTTTTTATGCATGTTATATGTATAACGCTAAAACATAAAGCCTTTACTCGCGGAAGCCGTTTATTTTTACATGAGCACCAAAGTTACTTTTGAATTCAGCGCGTGTATAGTTGCTTTATTAACTCTTCAGTGGCTAAGTGAGGGTAATTTTAATACCCTATATCACATATAATTGTTTTCTGTTTCACATAGAAATATTTTAGTCAATCGATATTTTCAACATTCATAAAAATATTTTCCAAAAAAATGTTAATTTCTTTTTCATATTATAATCAGATGTCAATTTATAGGTAAAACATAATATATGCTTCACTTAATCACTCGAAGCTGTTATTTAATTCATGGAAATTTTACAGAAAATAATACATTTTTAAGAACTTGTGCGTTAGTTTTATTTTAACGAATGCTGCGAGAACTTAAACACTACTGTAGCAAATAAGCTTTAATGTTTAACGAACACCTTTTTATGTGTATTCTCTTCGTATTATTTTTAAGGCAATTATAATTAGCACACAATTAAAAAACTGCCAAGATGTTTTTACAAGAGTTATCTGAAATTTTCCTCTAAGCTTTATTATGAAAAGATATTACAGAAATTTTGTAGGATACTGCAAAAATTATGTCATCATTTATTTGGGATTACATGGTGTTTGACTCCTCTAAAAAATTGCAGACATGTGTATTTGATAAAAAATTCCGTTGCGTGCACTGAACCGCTTCTATCCTATTCATATATCTTTTACAATTTTTTATTTTATACATTACTATATCTTTTTTAATAAAAGCATTACATTGCACTACTTTTCACATACTCTATACACTGTCGAAGACAGATATTTCCTGCAATAAGGTAAAAGCCCCAACATTATTTTGTTAATATTTAAGTAAAATACAGAAAGTGTTTAATAAGTAATCACTTGCGTCATTAAATTATTTACTTGTACTAGGGAGACATGATACTAAAAGTTATAATATTGTCTGATAAATAGAATGTATCTTATATTATATTTGTTTCAAATATAATGTAAATATATTAAAAATTAATCAATCATTCCTGATGTTTTCACGTAAGGAGCGAGTCTATAATCGGTTTATATTCAGGGTTTCCTCAGTATCGCTCAATTTATCTAGAATCAATTTAATCTATTTAATCCCCAAAAAAGAGGAAGTATAAGAGCTTTGCTAATTTATCAAAATTGTATAGTGCTTAATCAAGGTCGAGCAATCTTGGAGCGAAAAATTTATATATTATTTGTTGCTTACGAAATGTAATCACTTATTCCTGCAATGTTTATACATATAATAAACACAAATTCGAGATAAAAGTATTATAAATTTCTCCAATTGTTCGAGAACAAATAAACTAAAATTATGTGACATCCTTCATTACTTCCTCCTTTAATTCTCTCAACATTATATAGAGAACTGCCAAAATACGCGATCTCTGCGACAACGAATTTGATTTGACAATATACACCTTTTTGGAAACTGGATATTGTTCAATAACAAAATGTGTTCGCGTAAATGGAAATTATTATGGACATACAACCGGGCGCTAATGCAGAAACTTTTATTTTCACTGAACGCACAGCCAGTTATATGTCGCTTCATAAGTATTTTATTCAGCGCGGAAAAAATGACGGCTATATACGAGCGAGCGAGACGAGATATCGATGAATGCAATTGAAGCAAAAATTTGCCACTTAAAAAAAAAGCGATCAACGCGTCGATATTATACGCTTGTAGTCGTTTATTGATTTCCGAGGCTGCTGCTGGACCGAAGGCCTCTACTCTGGTTCCGCTTTCTCTCTCTCTCTCTCTCTCATTCCCCCTCTCGCCTCTTTCTCTCTCTCTCGTAGCTGTTGAGGATGTCATGTATAGCTAGACCAAGCTTAATTAAGTTACCTTAAAGCTGGATGCCCGACAGGAATCGATGGGCGGGTATATATGTATTACATGCATGTAGGTATGCGTAGGAATGTGTAGGAAACGCGACATGTACATATACTTGGCTTGAGAAAAAGTAATATGTAGCCATTCTATACAGAGTTGAGTGAAAACGCAACACAATAAAATGTTTTAATGTTTTATATTAGAATCTCATTTTAAACTTTAAAGAAAAAAGCTGTTCAGAAAGAAGATGTTAGACTTTCTCTTCTTAAAGAATTGAAAAGATAAGTATTATAGAAGACAAAAAGTTTCTATATTTAATTTAATGTTTTTTTTTTAGAGCGAATTACTCGAATACTTCTCCATTCAAACTTCTAAAATACGGAATATCGCAAAACATAATTTAGATCAATAATTTTTGCACACGCAACAAGTATCCGATAGCATGCCGAAAAAGAAGAGAGATTATACGAAACCGATATAGATATAGAAGAATTGGATCTAAAAACTGATTACGCTTTTACTTTTAAAGAAAGTGAGAGATATTTATGATGATGCCAATATAAGTTTTCATTACTATTATTACCCTGTTATTTTACGATATACGCAGCTTCCATTCCGCGCATCTATATCTTAGATCTTAGATGCAATTTACGCGGGAGGCACGTTCGCGTGAAATGTATATAGCAGCGTGGCAGATTCACCAACATTGAGGTAGAATGGAATTCCTAGATTAATCTTATCCGAGGGCAATCACTGTCACATCTCGGCTTTATTGAACGCGCACTCAATCTGTACGGGCAATTCAAGATTGGAAGATCGTCAGTTCTACATATAGGTACGCATCACGTTATGTCTCTATACGAAATGCGAGGAATAGCTATCTTCATATCTCTATTCTTATCACTCTTCTCTTGAATATATATGTATACGTTCAACCTATTGAAAAGTAAAGTGTAAATAAAGCCTATCTTTTTCATTCTATTTCGCAAATGTTTATATATGTAAATTTATTAGAAACTCGCGAGAAAATAAAATAAATGTCCTATTTAGCAATTGTGAATTTTATATAAGTACAATATATTATTTATTATCAATTATAATTTTTATATATTATTAATAATATTACAAATTAATAATTTTTTAATATTTGTGTAATTTTAATACATAAAATGTTATATCTTAGTATTTAATTTCTCTTTACTCTTTTATAACTTTGTTTTTCGTGAGACGAAAGTATATAATGATGCCAATTCGATTGTTAGTTCCCATAATTATGTTCGATGAATGAAGTCTGTTTTCTCTTCAAAGAGGAGAATGTACCGACATTGTAGATCTGATAATCAGTGATTCCCTTTGAATATCAAATTACATGATTTTAGATGTATCACTATGCCGTAATATGGATTCAGAAGCTAATGCAGACAGACATCAGAGTATCTTTTATTATTTTTATTTTTTATTATATTTATTACAGATTGCAAAATTGCAGAATGGATCTTCAGTTATTGATAAATATTGACAGACAGTTAACATAAATTAATGTTTAAACAAAATTAAATGAGTAAAAAGAATGTTATTCGTATAATCACAGTTTTAATTGCAAAAAATTTTGAATTAAAATTTATCTCTTGCAAAATTCTAAAATAAAAAATCTAATATGTAGATTTTACAAATGTCACAAAATTTTTCAAATTTATAACGCATCATCGATAAATTCATTAATTGGACATTCTTATTTGACATATTTGTTATAAAGCAAATAAATAAGAACACTGTGGAATTAGAATTTATTTGAAAGATGTTATTATTTCATATCAGTTAACGTTTCTGTAAGATTTCTGTTGTTCTGGATACAAACATTGCGGGATATCAAGTTATTAATTATATCGATGTATCGCATCGGAGTAATTCGAAAAATTTGATAGAAATAAGAATTACATCCCCATATGTGGCGAATATTAAATTGTCATGAATATAAAGTTATTTATTGCGATTGCGTGACGATAACGCAACGTTATCCGTTATATTATACTTGCTGGTTTCAGCAATATTGAGCCGAGATATTAAGCAGATTGGAATGTATATTGATTATGTAAAAGCGAGCGTGCGGCTGATTTCAGTAAAATTAAATTTGAATCATTCGCGTTGTCCTGGAATTAAAGGCTTATCTCTCAATGGCGAGAACTTTATTTGTCTGGATATAATTTCAATTCGAATTATACTTTCAACATGAACTTAATGCGACATTATTTACTGGGATAAGCTCGGTATAATTTGTCCTCGAATTGAAATTAATCTAAAACTCTTTGTTTGAATGTGAACAAGTAACAAAAGATATTAAAACATATTTTTAACCTATTATTTATGCATTTTTTAGAGATTAAATAGTGTTAGAGGACAATTCTGTTTCAAATACTAGTGTAAGTTATTATATTTGTAATCGCAAATTTTTTTTATTAAACGTAATTCTTTTGGATTTTATTCATCTATCTGGCATGGCATAGATTGAGGAAATTTCCGACATGTCAGACTAGTTCATCTTTTTGAATAAAGGAAAATCTGACACTATTTTCACGTTGTACCCCATTTCGGTGTAACCGTTGGCTAACTCTGCAGTCTCACGTTCGTGCTTCGTATATTGTGAAAACACCAATATCAGGAAATGTATTGCGCGTTGGCCAGACGGTAGAAATGGTAGAAAATTAGAAAAAGCTCGCGCGTGCTTTTAAAATAGAGCTCCAACGAGCCTGCGTAGTTTACTATATAATTATTTCTAAAATAATATATACGAGAAAAGAAAAAGACACAGAAAAAAATTTTGTTACAATAAATTTCATTCATTGGAATAAATACAGCGCAGATAAATATCAAGTAAATATTTATTGTCTTTTGTTTCGAAATTCCAAATAGATAACTCCGGAATTTAATCTGTGTTAAACTAAATTCCAAATACTGTGACATTTCTGAAAAATGTTATAATTCTGTTGAATCAAATTTTCAGATTGGTTCCAATGGTATATGTGCAAAATTGTAAAAGATTATTGAAATTGTTGGAAAAATTGTTGAAATTTCACAGAATAGCGACGTCATGTTAACTAAATTGCTTCAAACAACGAAACTTGATCAATGCTCGTTCGCTTTTTAATTTGAACAGAATGGTCATAAAACAAAACGTTTATTTTCGCGAATTTTTGTTGAATTTTATCAAGTGCCTTATTTGTTTTTATTATTAATACGTTTTTTATCAGATTTATATTGGTTTGAAGATTTAACCCCCCCCCCGTGCATTAAATAATCGAATAATTCACGGAACGAAAATAGTATATATAGACATAGTTTCCAAGTACACGATATTATTATAACCTCAAGTCCTTCTATATATCGATAGCTATATGTATGCAAAGTAGTGTGCTTAGATGAATAAAATATATTGACCACTTTTGAGTAATTTATCAAACAAATTTGCACTTGATTGTTTCACATAAGTTCTTTGTATAAAAAAATATGTTTTATGTAAAAATATTTTTTTGTGTATTTTATATTCCAATTATTGTAATTTCGTGGAAATAAAATAAGGTCAAATAATCCACGAATGAACATGAAAAAACCTAAGTTATAAAAAGACATTCAAGAAATGCTATGATCAAATTGAGATAATTTACAATATAGAATGAGATTGTACGTGCGCGAAAATAAATTAATTCTCATGAAAAGAACTGAAAATTTAAAACCAGAGGAGAAATGAGATTAATAAAGGAAACAAGCAATTCGAAGAGAATTACGTTTGTCTGATTCAGTCAGTGTTACGGTAGTAGATTTAATCACAGAATTGAAACCAAAGGAAGAGATTGATTCAAATATTCATCAAAGATAATAACTCTTTTTCTTTCAACGAACCGGTTTATCTTCCGCCCGAAAAGAGGAAACCCACTGTCATCGTTTCCACGTTAAAATATCATCTCTATATGGGAGCTCGTCCTATATGTTCTCTTGTCGCGTGTGCTCAGCGTGCTCGAATATCGCGAATCCCGTCATTTGCGCACAAGCAAATAGACGAAGCACGGAAGATAACCTACTACTGACGAACGCGAAAGAAATAGTGTGTTTGCGGTATACACCGTGAGTTGATTGAATTGAGGTATCAGACTAACGCTAAATTCATCGCGCATTCTTGTAATCGTTTTATCATTTCTTACATAAGAAGAGTATTAACGTAGACGTATAGAGCAACAAAATTATTAGATAAGATTTATCTTCAGTCATGTATTATATCTTATAGTTATATTTATCTAATTATTTTTGCGTTTTTAAATAAATTTTAATGCGATTTAGTTAAGAAATCTTATGTAGCTTTAGTGCTCCTGCAAAAGTTATTAAACAAAGGCGCTTGTCTTGTTTAATGTAATTACATTGAGAAAGCATTTTTATAATTATTCTCTCAATTTCAGATGTTTTTTCCATCTTACCGGAATATCGTGCCGTTTCTAGGCAGCCTCGAACGTTTTTGCATTATTCCTATTTTAAGCAACCGGAACATTGATCCCGTTCCATTGTTCCTCACTCATCGCCCGTCAAACGCACTCGGACTCCCTTTGTGTGACAGTCTTTCTCTTCTCATTGGTCAATAATAATAAAAGTGTCCTGATGTTTTAGCACGCGCGATTGGCGCAGAATCTGTCAGACGTTCTTCCGTGGATGGATTCGGAGATTTTCTGGTTTCGCGACAGAAACGCGAAAACAAAACTGACAATGAGTCATCATTAATCATTAATTATTGATAAAGAAAAAACATTAATCGCGTACGATGAGAGAAAACATCGCGACGATGTCATTCTAAAATTGCACGATTTCTTTCAACTTCCGATAAGAAGTAAAGTTCTATTAACGTTTATAAATAGGTTATCACTCTTGATGTTTTTAACATTACGTATATTCTGCTATAAGTTATTAATATTTTTATAAATTCACTACTATTATAAATTCATTTTCTTGACAATATTTCGGAATGCACGTAAATGGAATATGCAATAATAATAAAAAAAGAAGATAATAGTATAGGCTTCACAAACAGAATAAGGTTCTATTTGGAAATTGATAGAATAAATTTTATAGCGACTCTCTTCGTGAGATTCGTCCTTTGTATGTACTACGTATCAGAATTACATGGAATGCGCCGATACTACTAGAAAATCTCTTATTTTCCGAAGGATAACGGAAATGGCGAGACAAAAAAAAAGGATGGATGGGCTCTATCGAACGATGAGTAAAGGAAGAAAATACGAATGGCCGGTTATTTATCTGTAATTCACTGAAAATATGAACGTATAATATGGAGCTCGTTGAATCGTTCCGATATATCGTTCTGACTTTTAACGGATCATTTAGCGTTTCAATTGGAAACTGGAGCACCGGAATATACTGGACTTTAACATTTTTATTTTGCTTTAATTGCGTTGCTTATTTGCAATAATAATTTGTAAAAATTTGTAAATACTTGATTGTTCTCTCTGAAAAAAAATTTTGAAACAGTAGCAATAACAAAAATTTAATATAGAAAACTTGCAGCTTAAAAAAAAAAAATATATATATATATATATATAAATAAAGAAATGTGTATGTAATTGTGTGTGTGTGTGTGTGTGTGTGTGTGTGTGAAATGCGTAATAAAAATATATATTTATTTAAAAGAAAAATAGAGAAAGTAAAAGAAATATAGCAAAAATATAATTTTATTTAATATCGCCATTCAATATCTAATTAAATATCTAATTTGAGATCTATTTACTTATTATTAGACATCGGATTTTTTATATGCAGATTGGTGGAAAAGAGTATAAGTGTTATTATGTTTTGAAACTCGCCCACTACATCACACATCTCTGAGAATTATAAACATTCTTTTTGAACTGTAACAAATACGGATAAAAATACGTACGCGGTACGTATAAGAGAAGTCAAGTATGCATGGCGTAGTCTGTAAAATGTGTTTGCGATTAATGTTTAAAAATATGTTCGCAAAGTCACATTTAATAATTCAGCGTCAGCGCATATACCTATATAATATATTTGATATTTAGACAATTTTTCGCAAAAAAGCTCTTTATGGGCAATTTCCTATCGCAGTGAAGCGAGACGAGAACCGCGTTTTGCACATCTGCGCCTTTATATAGAATAGATATAGGAAATTGCTGTAGCGTCTCTAAATATTTAATCACATTCGTGAGTTACCTGCGTATGTTTCCTCGTCGATTCTACGATTAAAGGAAACTATTTTAGAAAATAGTTCAGCGGAATTTCCAGCATGATAGAAATATGTGAATAACAGTAGATAAAATATGAATAAAATTGAATTATTTTCTTATTCAATTTGAGACAAGTTCGGGATATTGTTTGATAAATTCGAATTAGTTTTAAATTGTTGAATCGTTAATGAAATTAATCGGAGATATTTAATTAATCTTATATGGAAAAATCAAAGTTAATATTGATTCTATAATTGCTTAAAAAATATTTCATACCTTTTATTAATCCTCAATTATACCTTCTATTTATTAATTTTTAGCACATTTTTATATTATATATAAATTATATAAAGAAGTGCTATGTATTCTATAAAAAAATGCAATTATACTGTTATATATAATTGTAAAATAACATGTACTAACAATTTACCAAGATGAATAGTGACCACAAACAGAGAACATGTGTAAATTTGTCTTTATCACTGCGTTTGTCCAGAGATTCATTAGTCGCAGTCGCGAAGATTAAATGCAACAACATAATAGAGATTGTGTTTGCGTACAAGCTTATGTTTGTTTAATAAGCCGAGTGGGATAAGAGGCCTGTAACAGTTTTAGCTCAACTTCTTGCACAGATCATCTTTCTCTTTTTCTCGCCAACGTGATGAGAAAAAGAGGAAAATAAACCGTGCAAGAAGTTCAGCTAAACGAATAAGCCTAAGGATTTATTTTGACTGTGTGTTGTCGGCTACTGAGCTATATCTATCTTCTGGCTTCCATCTTTTTAAATTCTTTTTAAAAATTAAAAAATCGAGCGTTTCGTTAAGGAATATATGAAGCTCGTTCATCTTTACCCTCCCTTCTTTTTTATTCTCCTTGATTCCTCGCTATTAACTGATACTATCCTAGATCATAATACCGCTGTCACAAACATCCACCATTGTATGGCAGATCTTCCTTTGTATCGCGATTTTCCAGAGCTTGTCGGATAACAAAAGTCGTCGAACAAAAGTACATGTCGCGATATCGACATTCTGTAAGTAGGTGTGCGTGTCGGTTTAACAAAACGAATCGGTCAAGCGTGAATTCTATAGTTTACGAGTTATAATAACAATTATCGCAGAAAGTTTGATACCTCGAACGTGTTTCCGCGCTTATTGTAATAGCACAACGTTTTCAACGCATAACGCGCATTATGTACTCCAATACAGTCGCAGTCTTCAGTTATATTTTTTCTGTTTATCTTTTTTACTCCTTATCAGTGACTCCTTTTCAGATATATTTTTACAAAAAAAAATATTAAAAATAAATAGACTATCCGAAGTAATGTAATAAGTCGATAAAAATAAAGACGTACACACCGTTCTTCTAATTACCACTTTCAGATAATGTAATATCAAACAGAGTGATAGTTTTAATTAACTTGAACTTCATGTCGTAACCCCAAATTATAGCCTATTGCCTATTCCGTTTCCTATGATAACATCCGTTACTTCGATAAAGACCGAACGAATACACGTGGCGGAAGGAAAAAGTCACGATGGGGTCAAGTGTCATTTCGTCTGATAAAAAAAAAGAGTACGAGAGGGGCGATAGGAGCGGACAGCCTGGGCTAGGCTCACCGATTGTTCAACTTACTCGCTGTCAATCCAATATCGTTGGAATGGAAACGGGCACGATCGGGTTCGCACGGCCCCAACTGTCGACGAGGCCGAACCTTTGATTTGAAGAACTTTAATCCGACGAGGGTCCACGCACGGCATTCTCGAGCAGGATCACGTAATCTCGTTTACGGCGTATTATTCGATCGATGCCCGATTGTGCCCGTGGAAGGTATACGTCGCTATCAGCTGACCCGCCGGCCGTATGCCTCAATTAAAAGCGAGAGAGACCTTCTGGAATCCCGATTACTGCTGCCCATTATAGAATAGCGCTTATCGGGGACTCCTGAGGATTCGCTTTGTCGATACTACTGCAGTAATCGGCGTACTGTGTAACGAGGAATACAGGATGTTCTTTTTTGAAGCTGTTAAAGTCTGTAGCTTAATGGAATGATAAAGAAAGAATTTATGTGCGAATGCTTGTTTTTATAATGAGCAATTAAAATGCAATAGTGCGTTTTTGGAGTATTGAAACTATTAGAGTTCAGGATATAATCAAGTAGGAGATTGAATTTGTTTAATAAGATCAATCATGTGTATTAGAAAGACAGAGAAAGAGAGTGTTACCGATATTACATAAAACATTCAATTTTTTGATGCATTTTTTTACCTCGCCTACACATTCTTAAAATTATTGAAAGATTAAAAATTGCGCAATGGGATCGTTCGAAAATTTAGGAGATTCCGAAAATACCGTCCGCTCGAGAGGATGCCAATCCGATTTTATTAAACCTCGGTGTTCGATGCAAGCGGGGAGAATCCCAAACTGCTAGTTAAAAAGCGTTTACCGGCAATTCTCTGTGACGATACAATCGGCATTTCCGATTTCCTTCGCAAGTCAGCGGAATAAGAACGCAGTCTTTCGTGTATAACCGAGCAAATGGAATGAAACGAGCGGATTGGAATGGGATCGCGCCAAATTGTGGTATTATTGTAGATATTACTGTATAGCTCACTGGACTCGCGATCGAGAGAAAAAAAGTCGCTTTCTCCGCGCTTTTTCGCGGCAGTGTAATGATACTTCTACGGAGAAACCTCTGCAATATTTTAGACAACCCTCATCATAACGCCGACTCGTCGACTATACTTTTGAGCTTTTGAGGCTCGTTTCAAATTCTGACGGAAATAACAGGCATGAGCGCCGATTTCTTACGTCAGTACTTGGCGAATTAATTATGTCGATGAAATCTCGCAGGCTTGAATTGAACTAAATTTGTTTCCCATCGAAATGATCTCATTTCGAAGCATATCAGAAGAAGAATTTATCTATACTAGACACTACAGACGCGCGCTTCGCGCGCGCTATTTAGCTTTAACATTATCCTATTACTATTACACTATTAACCCATGATACACACAACTGTCAAAATATACAATGACAGCTGCAAATGAAGTAATAACTCGAAGTAATAACTCGCACACAACGCATCGAGATAACCAATCGCAACGCGAAAAGAGGCAACAATAATTTCGATACAAACGCAATTCACCTCAGTTAACACGCTTTTTTAAAAGTGGATTGTTATTGAGTCAGTTATTTATAGAAACTTCTTAATTCTGGTCATTTGCAACATTTATGACAACTAATTTAGCTTTCTTATTCGTTGAAGCGTGGCGAATCATTTTCTTTAAAATGTAAAATGGCGTTTTTTTCTCCATTATGTGAATGTAATGAAATTAAAGTAAACCTTTCATCGTGATAAATAAGAAAATAGTACTTTATTTAATTTTTTGTTAATTCTAAATTTTTAACAATGATTGCATATTTCCTTGTTGTAAAAAATTGATTTTAGTCTAGCTTAAAAAATGTATATTTGTTAATTGGTTAACGAATGTTTATTACAAATAAAAATAATAGCGAATTCGGGCGCTTGCACTAGTGCACACTGAGTGCGCACTGAGTGCGCACTAAGGCTTGTTTATAATCTATTCTTATATTTAAAGTCTTTTAAATACACATTTAAAAACATTTTAACCAATAAAACAATCTGTAATATTTATATGGATGCTGTACAAATCATTTTACAGACTAAGAAGTATTTAAGATGATCTGTAAATAATAACAATTGATTAAGAAAACAAGCCTTAGTGCGCACTCAGTGTGCACTAGTGCAAGCGCCCGAATTCGCTATAAGTTATTTTCCGTTTATTATCAGGAAAGAATAATTCTGCTTATATACTGCATATTTTTGCTTCTCTCTTCTATAATATAAAAAATTATAAATGATGTAATAATCTCATTCTAAAAAACTGCAAGTGCAATTCTAGTTTCTATCGTTATTGTCACAACAGCGTGCCATGGTAGGAAAAAAAAATAAAAAAATCATATTAAGAGTTAAATGACCTCAATTATACGGTCCATAGAGTTGTGCATTCGCGTTCAATCCGCGCATCATAGCTTTGTAACGATCAAAATACAGTCTCCAGAAAGAAGATTATCCCTCAGTTCGATGCACGAGCGATGACACGGACGACACCCGGTTTACGATCCATCGATAAGCTTCCTCTGTGCAAAGGAACGTCAGTGAAAACGGGCGTGAAAGGGTGTAAGGATCGACGGGTACATCTACCCTCTCAGGGTTGCGTCTGACGTTGATGACAGCCTTGAAGAGCTTAAACACTCAGTTAATCATGTAATGGCGCGTGACGCGTATACGAAATATGCTGC
>JASTWP010003055.1:0-31306 GCA_030770255.1 Temnothorax ravouxi
TCTTTTAGTAAGTAACGGTTATCTTTAACAAAAAATATTTTCTTGATAATAATCTTAAAATGTACTCATCACAACTTTTAGAAAAAGTCTTTGTCATGTACTCGAAAAAAGAATTTATACTCCTTCAAAGAACATTATAAAATTTTATCAAAGAAAAGTCAAAGTAATAAGCAAATCGAATTTTTGTTTTAATTTTATATTCTTAATTGAAGAATTAAACAATTAGAATTTAGAATATTATTTGTTTTAAGTAAAGAGAATGATGAATGTATTTTAAGATTATTGTCAAAAAAATGGAGAATTATATTAATGCAATGATCTAGTTTTTCGACCACCCATTATTATTTTTTTAAATAGAAGTCAAATACGTGGTTATGCATTTTGAGCTCAATTTTTTAGACTTTTCGCAAGCCAATTACACAAACATTACTCACAATTATGTCTTTTACACAATTATTATAACGTTTAACTTATCTCGTATCCTTAACATTTTTCACAAGAAAATGCAACAGTTCACAGTTGAGTGTTACGATAATTTTGTTGACAAGTGTATATGTCTTATTTTTACATCGATTTTATTTCTGCTCTTGTTTCTTGAGCTTATAAATTTTTATCTATTTTATAAGATCTATACGCGAGGTCGTTATAGAGATCGTTCTTTACACGCTATCCCGATGTGTATTATTATTATTTTTTATTTAAAAAAATATTTTTCCCTTTATTTCAGATTTACAATGGTATTTGCCGAGTTAATTGTGACCCTTATTGTTGCCGTGGGTTTTTTTTACATATATTGCAATCATGTAAAATTTAACTTCTGGCGCAAAAGGGGTGTTTTTTGTCCTAAACCTGTGATACCAACGGGAAACATGACAGCTGTAATTCTTGGCAAAACGCAAATAGGCGAGTACCCCTATTATCTTTTATAATACATATTAACATAGATAATGGTATTGTAATAGGACTATTTTTTGGTAAAGTGCACAATAATGGACTCAGCCCCAATGACCTGTTTCGCCCTGTAAGCAGAGGTAGGATATGGTGGATCGAAGCAAAGTTCACACCATCCTATCCCGGTTTTCATATAGGACAAAACCAGGTCTGTCATTGTACGGTTTCAGGTTTTCAATTTTTTATGTAAACCGATGTCCACCCCCACTCACTCCTGCTTGTGAGGGAGGGAACGGTAGCTTCTCCCTGCCTACATGTGTACTGTGTACTGTCTATACACGGTCATTCATATGCAGTACATGGTATATGCAGAAAATTATATGTAATTTGTGAGAATTCTTTTATTAATAACCTTTTAATAAACAACGAGCGACGCTTAAAACCTTTTGATAGTTACTCAGGGTCATGACAAAATATGTCAAGGTCAAGGTCATGGTCATTGGAACTGGATCCGTTATTATATGAAACTTTTCACCATTTTTTTAATTTGTATTTTCACTTAAAAAATATCGTATAATTATGTAAAAAAGAAAATTTATAAACAGGTATATTTTTTGCATGATGCCTACATGAAATATAAGGATCAACGAGCATTTGGATTGTATATGTTTCTTAAACCATTCTTGGTAATCGCTGATCCTGACCTTATTCGAACGGTATTGATAAAGGATTTTAAAAGTTTCCATGATCGTGGGTTACACTTTAATGAAGACCTTAACCCATTGTACAACAATTTATTTTTACAAATGGAAAGAGATGGAAAAAATATGCGCTCCAAGATTACACCTGTTTTCGCTGTGTCAAAAATAAAACAGATGTTTCCGATTATAAAGGAATGTAGTGAAGGACTTGCGAAGTTACCTAGACAACAAAGCCCAGATAAGAGAATCTATTGAAATAAAAGATATATTTGCAAGGTAATTATTTTTCTTAATTGTTACTCAAACAAAGTCTTTCAAGCAGCAAAGAATAGAAACTCCTGAATTTGAAGATAAAAAGTGTAAATATTACAATTATAGGATGAAGGAGAATAAATAGCATATTTATATAAAAAAATTTTTTTACTTAATTTTTTTATATATCAATCTGTTTTCATTTGTTCAAGTTATTTCTCATGTAATTTTACAACAACTTTAATGTGTATCGTACATTTCGATAGAAGTTACTATATAAAAGTTATTTGCCAATTTGATCAATAGATATACAATGGACGTAATAATGTCAACTGCTTTTGGGATAAGATCTAATTGTATTGAAAAGCCGAACAATAAGTATCGAATTCAAGGAAAGAATATTTTAAGGATAAAAATAATACGATTTATCCTGTCTGTGTCCATTCCGAAAATTATGGATTTCTTTTCCATCCCTCTCATAGACCGAAGCATCACGAGCTTTTACATGAATATATTTCGAGAGAATGTGGAATATAGGCAAGCTCATAAAGTGATAAGACACGATTTTATGAATCTGCTCATTCAACTCATGGAGAAAGGCTATGTTGACGATGACAAGAAGACCACCGACGTAACATGTTAATATACATTTTTACATATCACATATTATATTAATATAGTTTCCCTACATATGTCTTAAAAATTTACATTTGTTATCTCACGTTGCAGTTTTGTAAATCAAATAATTAAGATTTCTCTTGAAACAGATTATTACAAAAACTATATTATTTTATTCACCTGCAGCAACCATAAATAAGCTTACCATGGCGGAAGTTGCTGCGCAGAGTTTTATCTTTTTCTTAGCTGGCTTCGAAACCTCCGCGGCGACGGCAACATTCGCTTTTATACGAATTGGCGCATAATCCAGATATACAAGACAAAGTTCACGAGGAAATCGACGAAACGTTGGCAAAACATGATGGTCTCACCTACGAGGCTATTCAGGAAATAAATTATCTTGAAAAAGTAATAGATGGCAAGTATTTTATAATAAATAACAAAAATATTATAAGTATATTATATGTAAGTTTAAATAAATTGTTTGTATTTTGGATGAGATATATTTTCTTACTTTTCTTTTACATATTCCAGAGACTCTGAGGAAATATCCACCTCTTCCAATGTTGAATCGCATTTGTACCAAAGATATAAAGCTACCGACAACGAACATTCACCTGCCAAAGGGGACTTCAATTTTATACCAATACTTGGGCTGCATAAGGATCCATCGATTTATCCTGATCCAGATAAATTTGATCCGGACAGATTCAACCCAGACGAGAAAGCAAGAAGACATCCTTATTCTTATTTGCCATTTGGAGACGGTCCACGAATCTGCATTGGTAAGGATATGAGTAAATCCATTAATATATTTATAATTTATTTATCAAATTATTGTTTAAAGTTATTTTTAACGTCTTGTGCACGTTCTATATAAGTTTTATTCCATTGGTATTATTAATTTCTAGGAGCGCAATTTGGAAAGTTGCAAACGAAAGTCGGACTCGTGAGTCTTCTTTCCAAATATAAGTTCAAACCTCACTCTCAGACTGCAGTGCCGTTTATTTTCAACGAAAAATCATTTGGTCTCGCAGTGAAGGGCGGCATACATCTTATTATCGAACACCGATAACACAAGTAGTCCTAAGACACGTATATATTTCTAATAACATAAAAGTAATCAATAAAAAAGTAAAATAATACTTTTATTTAAACCTGTTGTATAATATAATAATAGATTGTTGTAAACGTGAAAGTGTGCACTTTTCAATGCACAATGTTTTAACCCGTTGTGGTCACACCTTCTAAAAATAACGTAGTGGTCACATGGGGTCCAATGGACCCCACGCAGAAAAACAGTTGCCATTTGCGTTCTTTTTGATGTATCGACTCAAACCTTGAACTGGAATTTAGTTTAAGACTTCCTCTTTATAATCCAATAACTTATTTCTCCTTTTTTAAATTTTTTATGTTGAAAAAACGCGAGAAATTTTTTTTTCGAGAAATTTGACTTTTTTTTACAAAAAATAATCATCAAAATTTCAATTTTTGAGATAGAGCAAAAAACCTTCCTGCGTTTTACTCTCAAAATAGTATACTTTTAAGAAAAAAATAGTATTATAACGTACTTTGAAAAAAGTATATTTATTGTACAGTTTGAAGTTATCAATTTTCATGAAACTCGTAAAATCAAATAGGTCAGCTTTGAACGTGTAAAATAAAGTGAAAAAACCGTCTCTTCGAAGATACGTAGACGCAAAGTTAGCCTGGGGTCCACTGGACCCCATGTGACCACAACGGGTTAAACAGTTACGATATCTCTGAGCTACGATATCATAATATGCTAACATACTATTTCCATGTTATGTGACCAATTTTCAAAACAAGATCAATTTTATCTTTTTATCTGAGTATATTTATATTGCATATTGTGTATACACTACCGAACAGAAGATTCAAGATTATTGATTATTATGTTAAAATAACAAGATAAAACAATTTTCTTTTTTTATAAAAATGTCTATAAATAGATCTTATAACTATATTTTACTATTAAATAACAAAAAGAAAACAATAATTTAAAATATTCTGAAACTAAAAGTAAATAAAAAATATTTAAAACATTTTCTCATCAAAGAAGTCCTCTTTTGTTTTGAATCACATTTGCACAAAGTTTAAGCAGCCTTATCAATAAGTTTTTACCCGAGAAAAAAAACGTTTATATACAATTTTATCTAATTATATATAACTTTGTAGATACAATTATACATGGATTTTGACCCGATCTAATTATATATAAATAGATAAAATTGTATATGATTATATGTAATTAGATCAAACTATGCATACTTCATATATATATATATATATATAAATGATTAGATATAATTATATATTTTTGGATACCAATTAGATCAAACCTTTAATGGGTCCATTTTTATGGTAAATATGTAGAATCAAAGGTGAAATAATTTATTCCATATATTATAACTTGGCACTGCTTGAGACAGTGCCGTGTCTCTTGATACCGTTTTTATACTATTGTTCATCAAATTTTAAATACGAGAAACGAATCCTATTGAATGCCATCTATTGGATAATCCAAATTTAAAGTTTATATATAATTATATATAATTATATATAATCTTTTTTATATTTGTACCACACCAAATTGAAGGCTTGCGAAGGACCTTCAGTAATTACGGCGTAAGCACCCTATACACCGTACCTATAAGAAATTAGATACAATAATTAAAAAAGGGAAAGACAGACTAAAGAATAAGAAAATGCACGGGTGTGGTCTACAAACTCGAGTGTTCTGATTGTAGTGCTTGTTATATTGGTCAGACCAAAAGACACTTGGAGACCCGTATAAAACAGCATTGTGCTGACATTTAGGGCCTAAGCAGAATGGCTGTCTTGGCAGTGTTTTATGCCTTAAGTCTTTGTCTTATGTAACGCACAATACTGTACAGTATTGTGCGTTACATACAGACAAAGACTTAAGGCATAAAACACTGCCAAGACAGCCGTTCTGCTTAGGGCCTAACAAGCGCTCCAACCAGCACTCCGTCGTTAGCAAGCATAGAATAGATTTCGACCACAACTTTAAATGGCAAGATGTCAAAATTTTACACAAAGAACAAAACCTTAAAAAACGTGAAATTTCAGAAATGTTGTTTATTAAAAACATACAGATGCTATTAACTCGCAGACAGACACCGACAATCTACCATTAGTCTACGACCGAATTATATTTTCGCTTTAGACTTTACCTTTTATATAATTCACGGTAGTTTGCGATTGTTTATGATGTATTTATCATTCGCGCGTTCTCCGAGCTTTACACGGCACGGTCATGTCTCTAATGTTCGCTCTGTTATAGGGTAAACTCGGGTAAGATGGCCATAGTTTTTTAAAATGCAATAAACATACATTTATTTTTGTTATATTTTAACAGTGTTTGGTATATTCCTTCACTGAAGCTTAAAGTACGTAAAACTATCGAAATTAAGAAGAAAACACTTAACATAAATTTTTATATTATCAAAGTATCACAACGTATGCGTTGGCCATCTTATCTGATCTTTAAGGAAAAGATGGTCATAGCAGAAAAAATAACCATAGTATTTTTAAATAAATAGTGAGAAATACAAATTATAGGTCAAATTACAATTTACATAGCTTAATTATATGTGTAACGTTGATTACGGCAGCTTAACTATAATTTATTCAATGTTATAGCAGCTTTTATATATAGCGGACACATGAAAAAATTTTGCTGGCCCACGAAAGTAAAAATATGATATAATATTCACAATATTGTTATTTCAAATAGTGTACGCACATAAACTACTGTAAATATTGATTAGCTTTGAGAATTACTACAAAATGCACTGTTTAGCCATTATTAGAGAAATTACAGCCATGGGCCATCTTTTCCGTATGGCCATAATACCCGAGTTTACCCTACCTCCTGACCGCAAAGTTTTAACGATGATAATAAGATTCCAAAACCTGACGCAATTCAATGTAAGTTTTGCATTTATACTTGCACCATTTTTTATTAATTTCTGTGTAATACCGGTAAATTGTGTTATTTCAGCATTGCTAAAGAACTTATAACTTGATAAAGACCCAAAGTAGAGATCGAAATGTTGTTGTGATTAAGATTAACCCTTAAATGCCACACCTCTCAAGAATCTCATAAATGACACATGGGGTCTAAAAAACCCAGCCTGAAAAATGTCTCCTTACTTATTGATTTTTTGATATTTAGTTATGAAAATTATTTTCAATGTTGTTCAAGGCTTAGAAAAGAGAATAAAATGCTTATATTGTTAAAATTTCAATTTCAATATAGTATAAAAAATTAAGATCGCCAACAGTTAAAATATTGGCTCCAAAATAAAAATAAATAAAAAGTAATAAATAAATAAATATGAGCTCCATTTTTGGCGGAAACATTTGAAAATATATTCATTGTAAAGAGTCTGGGGTCCGCTGGACCCCGGGTTGGCATTTAAGGGTTAAAATTATTGCCAGTTAGGCCGACAAATTTTCGTGTTTTATTATTTTATCACTGGCAAAGAATTATTTTATTGATTATTAAATTAATTATCAATTTAATTACGTGTACACTTCGTCTTTAACTTGAGACTGTGTTTCAAGACCGACAGTACTCACGTGCAGTTTGCTGAGCTGCAAAAGATTGTATATTGAAAAAATATATCATTTGGCACAGAGATCCAGCTCGACCAATAAAGAACATTTCTATTACCTACTTGTAAAATTAAATTTTACTATAAGAATCGAATTAAACGAAAAGGAAGAAATGCGATACATGGAAAGAATCAGGTAAAATATACAGCATGTAGAAAAAAAAAATGCATTACGTAACTGCATTTAGACAACGTATATAGGACGATTATTATGAACGCTTCTTAATTGTGGCATTACCTATCGGTAATGCTTAAAATCAATGACATAGTTTCCTGACGGTTTCAGTAAAGAATTGACTGTTAAAAAGCGTGCCTCGAGACGGCAAAGAAAAAGGAAAAATTCTACATTCATTATTTGATTGTTTTCATTCTTTTTCTATATTAGTTTGAAGTCGTCAAATTTATAGATAGTGCAAAACGGATAAGGACACGACTGACATGAAGCCAAACCCCAAGGAGACCGCGAATATCTTCAGTGTTCTATTCTTCTGGTTTGTTATCTCTCCGTGTGCATACGTTTTTTTCGATATCTTCCCAGTGCACACATGGGTCTGTCATGTTCGACATTGTCTTTCCTATATCAAAGTATTTTTAAAAATCTGAAAAAATTTACGAAACATTTGTCTACATTGCAGTTTACGATTTTATAGTTATTTTGATAAACATCGTTTATTTAGTATTTTTTGGCAGGCTTGCAAGTTTTACAGTTACGAGCAGATATCATTTTGGCCACAGACCCATGGAAGGATATGCATACGGAGAGCTAGGATCTTAATGTATTCGTAAAAGAATAGGCGTTGAAAAAAGACCGAAACGTCTTGGTTTCGTCTAAAAATTTCAATTTTCATAAAACAGGAAAGATTTAAAAAAGGCGGAAATATTCTTTTTTTTTAGAAAAAAAAACTTTTTTAAAGAAGAAGAATGTTCTTCTTGAAAGCGAAATTGGGTAAAAGACTTTAGAAGGCCATCACCCTCCGACTTTAATGTTACAGGTAGTATATTAAATGTAGTTTAGAACCACTAGTGCGGAGTTGTGGAAATGCTTATTTTTTCAAAAATTGCAATTTTAATTATTTATCTTAATTATCGTATAATATTAAGTAGGCTTGACGTCACTTAGAGAATACTATGCTATAAATGTTATAGCCACCAGCCTCATAGTGCTCCTAACATGCGGTTTTGTAATTGCATCGCACGTGAGAAAAGTGGAACGATTAAAATTTAAATTTTAATTCAGCATAATTAACGTCTTTCAAGGTATTAATATAAAAAAATAATTATAATTCAAAACAATTTTTGCTGAAATATTCATTTTATTAGTGTATTAAAAAACTGTATGTACAGTGTTTATAAAATAGAATAAAAAAACCAAAAAATTAAAGAATATTATTTTTTTACCTTTTTTTGCACTGTGAGCACCGCGTCTCACGTGGAAAGTTGGAAACGCATGTGGAACCATTTTATGTTAATAATAATCGCTGTACTTGCAAGAAGAAAGAATTGAACCATATAATTGGCCCCGTATGATAAATATCATTTCTTGTTTATTTTTATAATATTAATATTTTGACAACTGCACTGTATGTACAGTTTCTTAATGCCCTAATAAAATAAAATAGTTTAGTAAAATATTTTTATATTCTAATTTTTTTTATATCGGAATTTTGAAAAACATTAATTAAGCCGAATAATTAAAATTAGAATTTCTCGAAAACTACTAGTAGCTCCGATTACTTTTAGTAAATACTACGTACCTGTAAAATTTTATAAAAATCGAAGATTTATAGCCTTCTAAAGTTAAGCTCGAAATTGTATTGTTCCGACAAATAAAAAATCTTCATATTTTTTGAAGACAGAATTCTTCCTCTTCAAAATAAAGAATATTTTCGCTTGCATTACGTTAGCTATTTTTCTAACAACAATGTTTTACGTTATACTGTTTATCTAAAGAATGGAAATTGCGTATAGTTTTATCTCGCTATTTAGAAAATTGGTGTGCAATTTACGTCGAGTCATACCCTCGTATTATCATACCTAACGTATCAGCTATCACTAGGCATAATTACTTATATCCTTTTCATGCTTACGTCATTTTATATTAAATTTTATATAGTTATTATTAAAACATACACCATATTATTAATACCCACAGCTCATATTGCATGTATATTGTACTATGTTGTATCGCCATTATCGCACATAAAGGGAATTTATTTCTTTTTCTATATCTCTGAGACAATTTCGACTTTATAAACCAATCACACCTACAAAGTAAATTTACAATGGAAAATACATGTATATCTAATTACGTATATAATAAGTGTTCAAAGTATAACACTTCCTGTCATACATATACAGCCATAAACAAACAAAATTATTATAATACATCCTTTTTCTTCTGAATATCTTGAAACTGAATGAGTGTAAGCTTTTTTGTTGTTTTCATCCTATATTGGCCTTGTGAATAGTTCAAACAATTGAGGTACAAAGTCTACCCGAAATGAACAGTTTTTTGATTAATATTGCTGTTTCTCTAAGAAAAATAATGGACTTTGTATCTCAACTGTTCGAACCATTCACAAGATCAATAAGGATGATGAAAGCAGACTCGATAATTCATCACAAGTATTCATGCCAAGATATTCAGAAGAAACAGAAGTATTAATACAAAATAATATTATCTGCGGCTGTATATTTGTCATATATATATTGATAGAAAAATAAAAATATAAAAAACCATTGCTTTTAGAACAGTCTTTAAGCTGTAGTATAATAAAGTATACCGACTGTGTGAACAGGTGGATGCGAGAATTATTTATCAAAGGCGCTAAGTGTGATTTAAAGGAATCTGATATTTATCGACCAATAAAAGCTGACGAATCTGAAAAACTGACCGATCATCTCGAGAAGTGAGTATCGCCTACATTAAGGATGTTTTACCTACAGCTATATGTAGTATAATTTTGTTTTCTTGATTGAAAACTTTGCATGTATGTCAAACAACTAAACATTTTTTATATGTTAGAAAGATTACCGTTAACAGTTTAAGCATAACTTTTTAATAAATTATTTAAATAATTAGTATTGTTTAAACATTTAAAAAAATTTTTTTGTGGCAAAAAATTTTGAAATTTAAAATGCAATATCAATGATGTATGTTTTACACAAAAAAAGTTTAAGAAATATCTTAATGGTTTATTTATATTTTATTTATATTTACAGCAAAGTGTCGATTCTCTATAAGGGATAATGTTAATTTTATCAACTTTAAACTTAAGTAACTCTTAAATAAATTTAAAATTTTACAGAGTATTTTTTAATTTAATTTAGGAACAATTTACAGCACTTTCTGAATATATTTGAAATACCTCCAACACATCCTTAATTACAATAACTTTTAAACCAATAAGAGAATTGTGCTAAAATTTTACACAGATACTTAGACGTAATAACAGAACAATCTATGAAATTTTTAGATTTTTGGTAATGCTTTGAGATGTCACACATACATCCTTAAAGACAAACGGACATACGTTAACAAAGAAACACATAAAAAGCTTGTTCTGTTTAGCTGAACTTCTTGCACGGTTTATTTTTTTTCTTTTTCTCTCCAATGCAAGTGTGTAACGCTTTTTTTCGTCCAGGTACTGGAATCGCGAGCTGGACAAACTGAAGAACCTGGAATACACTGAGAATAAAAACGGGCAGAAGGTGCCATTGAAGAAAAACGCTCGTCCGAGATTATACAAGGCGATCTTCAACGCTTTTTGGTTGCCATATTTTATAATCGGAATCGGCACACTTATCCAAGTAAATTAATATTTTTGAGAAAAGATATCATATTAATAACTGCAACACTTTATTAGATAAATCATCAAAATATATCAAAAATATGATAATTGCCCTATTCTGGACCTCTGCAAAACCATTGCAAATGGTACAAATTTCACAATACATGTATCTTACTTAATCTTTTTGTACAATTGAATTACGAAGTTAATTTGTTGAAAAATTTTTGTTTTCAAAAATTGTTTAAACAGTTAATTACTTAAACAAATAAAAAAAATTATTTCAAAGAACTTTAATCCTATGTATTAATCCTATGTATTAAAATTTTAACTATTTGCAATGGTTTTGCGTTTGCGGAGATCCAGAATGAAATAACAATCGTCGCGTACTTTATTATGCGATCGTACACCAACTTTTAAAAACAAAGCGCGTTTGAGGTTCGATAGAGCCTCTATGGTAAAAAATTTTATAATCTTATATTATATTATATTAAAATGTAATATTCTTTAATTTGAACCGTTTTAAAAGTCTTTCATATGTCAGATTCATCAGCTACATCAAAAATGGTCAAAAACACGTTTTTTAGGAGATTTAATTTCATTTTTCTTGTGAACCGGACGTGATAACCTGGAGATTTTTGCCTTTGGATCAATTTCAGCGCACAAAAACTATAATAGAAAACTACTTTCTTTTCCAGGCTGCAAAATCACGTAAACTTGTGTAATTTGTGATCTCTCTCTCTCTCTCTCTCTCTCTCTCTCTCTCTCTCTCTGCTTTATCTTCTTCTTAGATCCATTAAATTCACAAGCCTGTAGGAATCGTTAAATTTCAACGTTCTTACTTTCAGTGCAGCGTGGTACGCGTTGCGATACCGATCTTTCAGGGTTGGATTATCGACTACTTCGCTAGAAACCAGATCGCGAAGTACAAGACAGAGAGGAACGAAGTGCTAATTTACATCAGCTCCATGGTCATTTGCAATATCATATCCGTTCTAATATTGCACCATACGATACTGCTGTCGCAACAGATCGGCATGAAAATACGCGTCTCCTGCAGTTCCCTCCTGTACCGAAAGGTAGTGTTGATTAATTTGCGTGTCCATGCGTTGATCCAAGTTTATTCCAGCGAAAAAAAGCACTCCTTTCTAGCTGGACAAGTGCACTATATGTTTGCCATAATAATTACTAATTAAGTAATAATTCATATAACGTTTAACGCGAAATCCTTAGATCAACGTAAAAAATTGATCAATGTTGAAAATATTTTTCACATATATTATATAGAGTACTGAGGAGAATATGCCAGTGTGGCCAGTGTGGGAAATATATCTCGTTATGTTTAACAAAGCCTATGGCTAAAAGCGCTCATGCCACTTTGTAACACTTTTGTATTTCTTTCTTTTTAATAGTAAACAATCAAAATATTATATTAAAATTATATACAAATAACAGGGAAAGGAAAGAAAAAGGAGGCCAGTATGCAAACATACTTCAAAGAAAATAAAAAACAGAAAAAAAATCAAATTTTTGTTAAGTATATAATTTTTGGCATATTCTCCCAGTTACCCTATAAGCTATTCTCCATCTGATTGTGAATATAGAAGATTAATTTCGATGTCGAAAAAAATTAATTTAAACCATTTATTTTTAATGCTTTAAAAAATGGTTATATGGTGATTTACATATGACGTTCATATAAGGAAAGCAGGATAGAAATCGATATCAGAAAGAATGTTGTTCATTAAATATTATATTATGTAGTAGTAGAACCTATAATTTTTTTTTCAAAACTGTTGCAGTTATTACGATTGAACAGAGCATCCATAGACCAAACCGGTACTGGACAGATCACGAATCTTCTCAGCAATGATGTCAAGTCGCTTCGATGAGTTAATGACATACCTGAATTACATATGGATCATGCCTATTCAGGTAATTTTTCATCTTGTGAAAAGTATTCGTGTGCATTTCGAGAATATTCTAATATAATTAACATCAACAACGCTTATACTCTTCCTTTAATATAAATAGCTCAAATTATTTAATCTCTTTCTTAAATTATTGATAAAGTATGTCTAATAATTATAATCTAATTCATAGCAATTAGTTATACATCTATATCTATTTATATGCAATTTATTGTTCCACTAATTAGCTGTAAAAATATAGAATATCTTCTTTTTTTCTTATGTTCACATTGCTTTTCATAAACATCTGTTAAGATTGACCGTTTCTCTTATAGATCATGATCATAGGAACTATTATGTGGCAAAAGATTGGTATTTCGGTTTTTGCCGGCATCGGAACGCTGTTGATCATCACCCTAGTACAAGGGACCTTCAACTTGTTGATCCCCAAAATCAGAGCTATGATCGCGCCACTGACCGACCGAAGATTGCAGCTGATGAGCGAATTCGTAGCCGGGATACAGGTATCGCCGGATATTTGATAAGTTACTTTTATTAGTTAAACAACCGAAGATATGTGAAGACGCTAACGTTCAAGGTCAAATTCAAGTGCTAAATGAGACTGCCAATGCTAAGAAAACAATTTTGTGTAAACAAACTTGCAAGATCATAATTCTCGTTTCAGGTGGTAAAGATGTACGTTTGGGAGAAACCGTTCAGCAAGATCGTGTCGATGACCAGAGAGATGGAATTCATAGGAATCAAATTCTCGTCATACGTGTTTGCCGCATGTTTGGCCATAACAGCCTTCACCGATCGACTGGCCCTCTATTCCACTTTGATAATGTTCGTCCTAAGTGGAAATGACTTGACTGCCGATATTACCTTCGTAACATTGACGTACTTTAACTATTCTTCGACATTACCGTCGGGCTGTACTTTCCGCTGTCGCTGATAAAGCTAGGCGACTCAATAGTGTCTATGAACCGATTGGAGGTGCATATTGTCACATTATATTTCCAAATTCGCGATAAACTATTAAATCAATTGTTTTACAATATATCCCATAGTTTGACCGGTACATACTTAGGTAATTATTAAAATGCGCTTAATTTGTACAGGACTTTCTGCTGATGGACGAAGTGAACATGAAATGTTTAGAGAAGACGACGCAGTTACAAGATAAATCTCAGAAATCGAACAAAGCGACTAATGTAGAGAATCATACAGACAGGTACATCTCAAAAAATGGGAATATCGCACTTTCGGAATTTCAGAAAACTTCTGACCTTCCGGTCTGCGTGAAGCTTCAGCAAGTTTCCGCCAATTGGGTCAACGGCCAATTGCCGCCGACTTTGTGCAATATCAACTTGACCATCAATCCGGGCCAGTTATGCGCTGTAATCGGCGCAGTGGGCTCCGGCAAATCGTCTTTGTTACATCTGCTGCTGAAGGAGTTGGATCCCGGCGCGGGTTCAGTGCTTCTCACCCAGAACTCTTCGAAGAACAGTTTTCTGCGCATCTCCTACGCCAATCAGGATCCCTGGCTCTTCAGCGGTACTGTGAGAGACAACATACTCTTTGGTCAACTCTACGATAAGGCCAGATATATTCAAGTAATTTTCCAGACAGTTACTGCAGATATTGTATAAGTCCATGAATGTATTTGTCCATGTATCGCTGTTGTACGTTAATATTGATAACTTCTTTGTAACTTTACATTATTTTCATAGCCTTCAATCTTTTGGTTCTACAATTAATTAGACGTGAATTGTCATTGATTTGTTATCAATTAAAAAAAATATGTCTCAGCGAGTACTATAAATTTTCCCGAATCTTTAAGTGTCGGTCTACAACCTCGCTTTAAGAAAATATTTTATCTCTAAGCCGTAAGCTCTAAGCTCTAAGCTTTAAGCTCTTAAATAAACCTTAAAGACGGTAATCCACAATGTAAGACGTAAGGCGTAAAACGTTGACGTATATTAGCCAATAAGAGAAGAGTTATTCGGAATTCGGACTTGCGTGTTGATGATGGTGCGTAGGGGAAAGCCTTCGCACGTTCCACGTCTTATAAGTTAGCGGAACAAAGTGAGCAGAATCGATTCTAATTAATATTTTTATTTGTTGCTCATTTGTTGCTAAAAAGTTGCCAAAGAAAAAAATTTCTTGCTCTGTAAGTTTTCTTAAAAAACGATGTTCCGCTAAGAGAAGATTAAGTTAGCGTGACAATATACATATAATAACGAAATTGCACATAACAATAACGTAAGAATTTTTTGCTAATTTGTTGTTAATTTGTTGCTCGCAACATAAGAGTAAATGTTAGCGGTAAACCTCAGTGTGCGGACAGTTATAAGAGTAAAGTATCAGATAAGAATTTGTTGCTCGTTTAAATTTGGTACTGGCGTATTGTTTGATTTGTTGCTCTCGAAATATCCAAGTTCCGAATTTGTTGCTTGCAAAATAAGTATAAACAATAGCGGAAAACCTCAGCATGCAGTTAGTTACAAAAGTAAAGTATCAGAAAAGAATTTGTTGCTCTCACACTTATTTGTTGCTCTACACTTATGTTGCGAGCAACAAATTAGCAACAAATTCTTACGTTATTGTTATGTGCAATTTCGTTATTATATGTATATTGTCACGCTAACTTAATCTTCTTTAGCGGAACATCGTTTTTTAAGAAAACTTACAGAGCAATAAATTTTTTTCTTTGGCAACTTTTTAGCAACAAATGAGTAACAAATAAAAATATTAATTAAAATCGATTCTGCTCACTTTGTTCCGCTAACTTATAAGACGTGCACGTTCCGAAGGAAGGCACGGACGGACGGCAGATAGATTTGAGTCGCTGAGCGAGAAGTACATAATGTAATTTAGAAACAGAGAATCATAGGTGAGTGCGAGATATATAGATATATATGGCGATGTTTGGCGTGACTCTGGTATAAGGGACCAAAGAGTACCAAACTGCATCAAAACCAATAGCAACTACCGATAGCAACTTTGGTATATTATATGTACCAAACCATACCAAACGATCGCCAAAAATCGCCTATAGTCTATAGAGAGATAGATCGGTCGAAAAGCCTTGCGGTAAAGTAACGAGGGAATGTTCCCGGACTATATGTATATTTATAAAATAAATAACTGTCGTTATATTGAATCACAAGATCTTACAGTATTTTTTCCGGCACGAAAAAAACGTCCTCTTCGCTATATGTCGGCTTTAAGCTTTATGCTCTAGGTCGTAAGAATTGAGTTTTGCGCAATTCGCTTAGATCTAACGGCTAAAGCTTAAATACTGCGCGGGAATGTCTTCGAGACGGAAATGACGTCACTTAATGCTTACGGCTTAGAGCTTAAATACCCTTAAAGCAAGGTTGTAGACCAGCACTAATGTGTATGATTCTATCTATATGAAAAGAAAATAATGTGTAATTATATTTCATCATTTTCAAGCTTTTTAGCATTTTACAGTATTTCTCATTTATTGTGATGACTGGCAACTTGTTTTAGGTGGCAAATGTGTGCGCCTTGACAAAGGATTTCCGGCAGTTTCCACAAGGAGACATGACGATGGTCGGCGAAAGAGGTATAACCCTGTCCGGAGGCCAAAAAGCGCGAGTCAATCTCGCGAGGGCGGTTTATAGGCAGGCGGATCTCTATCTGTTCGACGATCCCTTGAGCGCGGTGGATTCTCGTGTCGCCAGGCACCTCTACAGAAATGCATCACTTGAGTATCTCCAGGGCAAGACGAGAATACTCGTCACCCATCAGTTGCAATTTCTCAAACGGCGCGGATCACATCGTCGTGTTGGATCGAGTGAGTACTGCAGAGAATATTCTTCAATCGGTATTTCGATTTTTATTTCATTGTTACATTCCAAATTTCAACTTCAAATCCATTTCTATCCGGACTTGATTCTTTCAAATCATATAACAAACTTGAAAAATTTAGCGTGGTCCGAGTAAAGAGACTCGGTTTTATCGTTTTAAAATTCTAAAAAATATTTATAAATTTGTATCTAAATCATAAATAATTATAAGATTCTGGTAGATTAAATATCTTGATTTTATTTCCAAAGGGTTTCGTGAAAATGCAAGGAATCTATAACGAATTAGTACAATCAAATAAAGATTTCATTGGGATGTTGGACAGTTTGAGTCACGAAGAACAGAAGAAGGAACAGAACATGAGAAGAACCTTGGAAATGTCTACGAGACAAATGCCGATAATGCGACGTGATTCGGAATTGTCGACCGCGAGTTCCATTGTAAGATGGACCTTATATCTCTCCTCTTTTAGTTAAAAAAGGGAAACTGTCCAATTTTTTTACATATCTTTAACACAAATATTCACGTAACATGACAAGATAATTGAAAAATATATATTTATTATATACAACATGTTCACGTTAGAGATAATTAATACAGTTTTAATTACTGATTAGCAACTATCAAAATAAATTTAAAAAAATTCCTGAAGTGTCCTAAGTAACCAGAGAAGTTAAGTGGTTCTTAAATATTCATTAATTTTCTTAACATTGTTTTCTTAATATTTTTTGTGATCATAGCGCGACTATCTCTATCGAGCTGCGTCCGTTGCAAAAGTCAAGTAATTAGATTGTTATATTGTTTTCGCGCAGCAGTCGGACATTGGATTCGGATTATGCGGAGAACAGCCTGGAAGCTGAGATGATGGCACGCGGCCGAATATCTGGCAAAGTGTACAAGGAATATTTCCATCACGGCGGCAACTATTTTACCCTGTTCATATTGCTGCTGCTCTTCGTCATCAGTCAGGTTGCAACAACAGGGAATGATTACTGGCTCGCATATTGGACCCACTTGGAGGATGTTAGGCGCACTGAAAACTCTAGTCAGGCCAAACAGTTCGCAAACATATACAACGATAGTTTCCTTGGGTCGATCTTCACGCTGAACCCAGACGGCCTGCTCAGTACTGTGGATGCTATATACGTATACACATTCTGCATCATCGCCTGTATTATTACCATGCTGCTTCCGCAGCTTCCTTCTTCATCAAAATCTGCATGAAATCGAGCTGCAACCTCCACAATTCCATGTTCTCCAATCTGTTGCAGGCGCGCATGTCCTTCTTCCACACTAATCCTTCTGGTGAGCAATAATCGCGAGATCACAATAGGCAAAGAAAATTGTCGCCCCAAAGAAAAATTTTGAAGAGTTCACGAATTTTTAAATCCGGAAGAAACAAGACTTTAGACGAGTTCAAATTTGTCGGGTGGTTTTTATTTTTATCCTTATTCATAAAGGGCTGTAATACGGGACAATTGACATAGATCCTTCTTCGAATATTTATAGTGTCAGAAATGTAAATCATTCAAACAACGGTTTTAATTCCCAGATTTCTGTTTAAGCCTTGTTTAAATGTATAGGTTTTTTGTTCCAGGGAGAACTTTAAACAGATTTTCGAAGGACATGGGCACTATGGACGAGTTGCTACCCAGAGTGATGTTAGAGACGCTCCAAGTGTTTTGCATAGTTTGCGGTGTATTGACCATGGAGGCGATAATTAATCAATGGATACTGATACCGATAGCAGTACTGTCCGTGTTATTTTACTTCGTGATGATATTCTATCAAAGAATCGCTCAGAACGTCAAACGTCTCGAAGGAATATGTAAGTATTAGGACATATAACTTTTTATTAGAAAAGAGCGAGAATGGATACGTGCAGGTATCGGAGTACCTCCTTCCTAGATTTCGTTAGACAATTGTCATCAGATTTAGATTTGTAAGTTCTCATCCGCCATATAGAATCCATCTGTAAGTTTCAGGAATTCTCAAATTCCCGTTTGTAATTTTCAGCGAAGAGTCCGATATTCTCACACGTAAATGCTACGCTGAACGGCCTGGCGACGATCAGAAGCAGCGGCGTCGAAATCGAGAAGATGATGCGAAGACAGTTCGACATGTTGCAAGACCGTCACAGCGGCACGTGGTACCTCTTCATAACAAGTTCGGCAGCCTTCTGTGTCTTTGTGGATTTAGTCATGTGTCTATTTCATCGCTTTGCTTTGCTTCTCCCTAATACTGATGAACGAAAATGGTAAATTATAACTAATTAAAATATTCTTGTTAAGGATTCTTATTAAATCTTTATAATTTCGAAGGATTTCGAGAAAATACAGAAAGCTATAAAGAGTCCTTATTTCCGTGAGAGATTATTATATGTTAAAAAATACGTTTGGACAATCGTGAGAAATCTTCGAGCTATTACTAATCCTTTTATTTATCTTCATGGTGCAGACAGTGTAGAAGATAGCGAAGCAGGCCTGGCGATATCACAATCGTTGCTTTTAGTCAACTCGCTGCAGCTTAGTATAAAACAGTTCACCGAGACGATGTCGCTAATGATCTCCGTGGAAAGAGTTCTCCAGTATACGAATCTTCCCCAGGAGAGTCCCATTACCTCAGGACAATCCGCCACCGTCTACATGGCCGTCCCAAGGACAACTGATCTTGAAGGATGTCAGTATGAGATATCGCAGTGATCATTCACCTGTCTTGAAAGTAGGTAAACCTTTCATTTCTGCGGACATATTTTATGTTTTATCACATCATCGCGCTTCGCAGAATCTAAACATATCCATTGAGCCTGGCTGGAAAGTTGGAGTGGTGGGACGAACTGGTGCCGGCAAGTCCTCCTTGATCTCAGCGCTCTTCCGCCTATTCAACGAAGGTCTGGAGGGTGAGATTAAAATTGACGGTCGGGATACGAGCACGGTAGGTCCTGAGCGAGCTGCGCTGTAAGATCTCCATCATACCGCAGGAACCGGTGCTCTTCTCCGAGAGTCTGCGTTACAATCTTGACCCGTTCAGTCAGTACGATGACGTGAAGCTGTGGGAGGTGCTGCGACAGGTCAAGTTGAACGACGTCACATTGGATCAGGAAATCTTTTACGGCGGGCACAACTTCAGCGTCGGCCAGAGACAGCTTATATGTCTGGCCAGAGCCATTTTAAGGAACAATCGTTTGCTCGTTCTCGATGAGGCCACGGCCAATATTGATTTGCAGTGAGTCTTGACGATTTTTAAACAATAGGATTGTGTTTAATGTTTAAATATTGTTTGATAAAGATCAAGTGGTTTTAATTACTTGATTGTTAACAAACACGAATAAATTATATAAGTAATTATAAATTATATCATATATTAAAATTTTTTACTAGTAAAGTATTAATTTTTTGATTGAGTATTTCTACTGTGTGGTGAAGTACAATGATCAGTATTTATTTTGTAATAAATTCTAGATTTTAGAAGAATAACAGACTTTTTGAATTGAATCAGATTTCCAGTAAGAGTTCTATAGCTGTAAAACAATGTCGTAATTGATTTTTGAATCATTTTGCGAATTTTCTCTAAATGTGTATTTCTATTTCTAGTACCGACGCTTTAATTCAAGACACAATAAGGAGTAATTTTAAAGAATGCACCGTCATCACGATAGCACATCGTTTAAATACCGTTATAGACAGCGATCGGATTATCGTAATAGAGAACGGCTTCATCGTGGTAGGTATCTTTACTTTAATAAGATGTATATTAGAAAATATATTTATATATATATATATAGTAAATGCAAATTAAGAAGTGTAGTTTTCTCTATAAATGTCCACAAAGAATAGTATATTGTACACCAAGAGGCGGAAGTAGCGTTTTTCAGACGACAAGTGTGAAGTTTAGCAAATCACACGAGTCTGAAAAAGCTTTCTCCCCGAAGTGCACACGATATTTTTCACAATACCTTTACGGAAAGTTCGACTTCCATGCCCTAGAGAGAGGCGAGAGTGGTCAATTTCAAGCCAGGGCTTACTTTCCTCCCTAGGGCGGAAAGTGATTACTTTTCACCCGCTAAACAGGGAGGAAAGTTGTTATTTTCCTCCCTAGGGAAGAAAGTGGTTACTTTCCGCGCGCTATGCCGCCCTGACGTGAAATTGGCCGCTTTCGCCCCTCTACAGGCATGGAAAGTCGAAATTTCCGTAGAGGTGTTGTGAAAAATTGGTTTATAATCGTTCTAATCACATAATTAATGGCACAAATAGTTCCTCGATAAAGAGAACGTTTACATAGTAGAAAATATAAAAAAAAACCATCGTAAAATGGGCATTCAGTGTCTGAGTTCTTACATTTAAAATTGTCTGAAGAAAGAGTTAAAATTATATAAATAATGTGTTGCAACGTATCCATGAAGGTGTTTGCAGGTTTTCGAAAAATTCTCTTTTAAAATTAATTTAACATGATTTCTTCGAAGTTGATATTTTATTGAACAATACGTGTTCTTTCCTACAAAAGGAAGTGTTAATATGTATAAAATCTAACCAATTTTTGTAGAAAATCTTGTAATTTTTTCAAGAAGAGTTTCCTATTTGCCATTTTTGTTAATAAGAATTGTCACGCCAACAGGAATTTGGTTGCCCGTACGAGCTGTTGCACGACAAACCAAAAGGTTATTTCTCGCAAATGGTGGAGAAAACGGGCAATCAGATGGCACAAAGTCTTCTGGAACAGGCGAAGAAGGCTTGCGAGAAGAACAACGATCATCGTGAAGTGACCTTATCGGCGCAAAATATCGAAAGCGAGAGCGACGTCACGATCACAGAACAATCCGCTTTGTAGATTTTGTATTGTACCAAAGAAATATATCTAATATTTAACAACAATGGGAATATTAATCGACTCTACTGGCCATTATAATCGCCAAAATAGTGCGACCACAATGGCCAGTAGAGTCGATTAATATTCCCATTGTTGTTTATTATTTGACTGGCAAAATAAAAATTTATTTATATCTAATATTTAATTATATACATATCTATATACCTTAATGTATACAGAGTAATTCAAATTTATTGACAAACTTAAGAATCGTATAGAGGTGTCGGAATAGAGAAACTTTTGACTAGAAACCTATTTGTAAAAAAAAAAAAAAGAAAGAAAAAAGGAATGTTGTGAGAAGATTACATCGCTTAGTTACGAACTGGTATCGAAAACCAACGTTTTCGGGCCGTTACATAAATTACTTCTCCAGCCATCCGTTGAAATACAAGATCAATACCATAATTAATTTAGTCGACCACGCAATACTCCTGTCAGACGAGAGGTTTCACGACGAAAACCTTAACCTGGTAAAATCCATTTTATCGAACAACTGTTTCCCAGACGCGTTCATGAATAAACATATTCAAAAAAGACTTGCGGAAATTAACAAGCTGTCGAATAATGACGACAGCGTCAACAATGATGATAGAAAATATAACATCCCAGATCTGAAAAGTTATGTGCCCATTCCCTATCTAAAAACACATACATTTATAAAGTTTTCTAAAACTTTTAGAAAACTTGAAAACTTGCGAAAGACCTTCAATAATTACGGCGTAAGCACCCTATACATCGTACCTATAAGAAATTAAATACAATAATTAAAAAAGGGAAGGACAGACTAGAGAATAAAAAATGCACGGGTGTGGTCTACAAACTCGAGTGTTTTGATTGTAGTGCTTGTTATATATTGGTCAGACCAAAAGACACTTGGAGACCCGTATAAAACAGCATTGTGCTGACATTAACAAGCGCTCCAACCAGACTCCGTCGTTAGCAAGCATAGAATAGATTTCAACCACAACTTTAAATGGCAAGATGTCAAAATTTTACACAAAGAACAAAACCTTAAAAAACGTGAAATTTTAGAAATGTTGTTTATCAAAAAACATACAGATGCTATTAACTCGCAAAAAGACACCGAAAATCTACCATTAGTCTACGACCGAATTATATTTTCGCTTTAGACTTTACCTTCTATATAATTCACGGTAGTTTGCGATTGTTTATGATGTATTTATCATTCGCGCGTTCTCCGAGCTTTACACGGCACGATCATGTCTCTAATGTTCGCTCTGTTATACCTACCTCCTGACCGCAAAGTTTTAACGATGATAATAAGATTCAAAACCTGACGCGCAATTCAATGTAAGTTTTGCATTTATACTTGCACCATTGTTTATTAATTTCTGTGTAATACCGGTAATTTGTGTTATTCCAGCATTGCTAAATAACTTAGAACTTGATAAGGATCCAAAGTAGAGGTCGAAACGTCGTTGTGATTAAGATTAGAATTATTGCCAGTTAGGCCGACGAATTTTCGTGTTTTATTATTTTATCACCGGCGAAGAATTATTTTATTGATTATATTAAATTAATTATCAATTTAATTACGTGTACACTTCGTCTTTAACTTGAGACTGTGTTTCAAGACCGACAGTACTCACGTGCAGTTTGCTGAGCTGCAAAAGATTGTATATTGCAAAAATATATCATTTGGCACAGAGATCCAGCTCGACCAATAAAGAATATCTCTATTACCTACTTGTAAAATTAAATTTTACTACAAGAATCGAATTAAACGAAAAGGAAGGAATGCAATACATGGAAAAAATCAGGTAAAATACAGCATGTAGAAAGAAAAAGAAAAAATGCATTAAGTAACTGCATTTATACAACGTATATAGAACGATTATCATTAACGCTTCTTAATTGTGGCATTACCTATCGGTAATGCTTAAAGCCAACAGAAGAAGCAATGACATAGTTTCAGTAAAGAATTGACTGTTAAAAAGCCTGCCTCGAGACGGCAAAGAAAAAAAAATTCTTTATTCATTGTTTGATTGTTTTCATTCTTTTTCTATATTAGTTTGAAGTCGTCAAATTTATAGATAGTGCAAAAACATGGAGAAGGACACGATTGATATGAAGCCAAACCCCAAGGAGACCGCGAATATTTTCAGTGTTCTATTTTTTTGGTTTGTTACCTCTCCGTGTGCATACGTTTTTTCGATATCTTCCCAGTGCATACATGGGTCTGTCATGTTCGACATTATCTTTCCTATATCAAAGTATTTTTAAAAATCTGAAAAAATTTACGAAACATTTGTCTACATTGTAGTTTACGATTTTATAGTTATTTTGATAAACATCGTTTATTTAGTATTTTTTGGCAGGCTTGCAAGTTTTACAGTTACGAGCAGATATCATTTTGGCCATAGACCCACGGAAGGATATGCACATAGAGAACTAGGATCTTAATGTATTCGTAAAAGAATAAGCGTTGAAAAAGACAGAAACGTCTTTGCTTCTTATAAAAATTTTAATTTTTGCAAAACAGGAAAGATTTTAAAAAAGCGGAAATATTCTTTTTTTTTAGAAAAAAAAAAACTTCTTTAAAGAAGAAGAATGTCCTTCTTGAAAGCGAAATTGGGTAAAAGACTTTAGAAGGCCATCACCCTCCGATTTTAATAAAGTTTTACAGGTAGTAATATTTATTAAATGTAGTTCAGAACCACTAGTGCGGAGTTGTGAAAATGCTTATTTTTTTAAAAATTGCAATTTTAATTATTTAGCTTAATTATCGTATAATATTAAGTAGGCTTGACGTCACTTAAAGAATACTGTACTATAAATGTTATAGCCATCCAGCCTCGTAGTGTTCCTACATGCGGTTTTGTAATTGCATCGCACGTGAGAAAAGTCAAATAATTAGAATTAAAATTTTAATTCGGCTTAATTAACGTCTTTATAAATAAGGTATTAATATAAAAAAATAATTATAATTCAAAACAATTTTTGCTGAAATATTCATTTTATTAGTGTATTAGAAAACAGTATGTACAGTGTTTATAAAATAGAATTAAAAAACCAAAAAATTAAAGTAGAATTTCTCGAAAACTACTAGTAGCTCCGATTACTTTTAGTGAATACTAAAGTACCTGTAAAATTGTATAAAAATCGGAGATTTATATCCTTCTAAAGTTAAGCTCGAAATTGTATTGTTCCGACAAATAAAAAATCTTCATATTTTTTGAAGACAGAATTCTTCCTCTTCAAAATAAAGAATATTTTCGCTTGCATTACGTTAGCTATTTTTCTAACAACATATTTTACGTTCTACATTTTATCTAAAAAGAATGGAAAATTGCGTACAGTTTTATCTCGCTATTTAGAAAATTGGTGTGCAGTTTACGTCGAGTCATACCCTCGTATTATCATACCTAACGTATCAGCTATCACTAGGCATAGTTACTTATATCCTGTCTACGGCATTTCATATTAAATTATTATATATTATTAACACACACACACACACACATACACATACACAGCTCATATTGCATGTATCATATTATATTATGTTGTATAGTCATTATCACATAAAGGGATTTATTCTTTTTCCGATATCTCAGACAATTTTTATTTTTTTAACCAGTCACATCTTCAAAGTAAATTTACAATAAAAAATACACGTATAAGATGTCCGCAAAATATTTATTTCGATTTTTTTTTTCACGAATTATACATACAATCGTATTGGTGTCAATGGAAGAAATATTTTTTTTGAGACATTTTTGCGCAACTTGCGATTAATCATTTATATACTATGTATATATGTGTGTGTGCGTGTGTGTATATATATATATATATATATATATATATATATATATATATATATACACACACACACTGTATATACATAGTATATAAATGATTAATCGCAAGTTGCGCAAAAATGTCTCGAAAAAAATATTTCTATATATATATATATATATATATATATATATATATATATATCAGACCCAAAATATAATAAAGTCTTCAATATTTCGTGTCATATGCTATATGTATTTCTGTGTTATACAGGGTGTTTTATAAAGAAATCGCTTACTAACTACATAGCGCTATTCCTTATCAAAAATTAAGTCGAAAAATCTTGAGCTATTTTTTTCTGTAATACTTAATAAAACAGTAATCATTGAGTAAAGAACGGCAGTGAGTGAATTGACTACTCAATAATTACTGCTTTATTAAGTATTATAGAAAAAAGTGGCCCAGGACTGTCCGACTCAATTTCTGATAAGAAATAACTCTGTATAGTTAGTGGCGACTGGCGGTCTTTATAGAACTATATATTTATTGATAGAAGAAGAAAAAGAAAAATAGCCGTTGCTTTAACAAAGTCTTTAAGCTGTAGTATAATAAAGTATATCGAAAAGTATTGCGATGTGCACAGGTGGATGCGCGAATTATTTATAACAGGCTCTAAGCGTGATTTGGAGGAATCTGATATTTATCGACCAATAAAAGCGGACGAGTCTGAAAAACTGACCGATCATCTCGAGAAGTGAGTATTGCCTACAGGCCTACATTAAAGACAAACGGGCATACGTCATGGTTACGGATAACAATACCGCTTGCGACAATTACAGCGTTCACTTTCTCGCTGTATAAAATTGTAAAAAATCTTAATAATTATGTTACAAATTCAAATGTAATTTACGTTATATACAATATATATTTAATTATACTTTTAATATCAATTGTAATTTTATAGTAACATCATTTTTCATTTCTCTTTAAATAATGTAGCAAAACATAAACAAAGTTCATACAACTTAATAATAAATCAACTGATGCACGTACATTTGACGTAAATAATTTAATAATTTATGATTGAATTGATTTATCTATGATTTGTAACTTAGCAATAAGCTGTTCTGTATTATTTGCGAAAAACGCAATTTTAACATCTGCTGCAGCAATATGAATTACGATTAGACTGCATATTAGCGCATCGTTTGATAATAAATCCATCTGCGCGTGTTATATCAATTAATTTTTCTCTATTGCAATCTCATTGCATTATACAATACGCTAGATTCCTTAAGGGAAGACTATGAGGCAATAAATCCTTTTTTTCCGCGCGATGAAATTATGAAACCTCATGTTAGAAACTCCACGAGATTAAAGACACGGCAAAATTAATTTTATTTTCTAAGTGACAACAATCTTAAAGCGCGTTACAATTCGAAAGACTTTCTCCAATTGGCAGTGTGTCAATAGTAATTCCTTTTTCCTAGAAGGGTCATTATCTAGAAGCGCGACCGCGTAACGCTCTGACGCATTTTCTCTTTCGTCCAGGTACTGGAATCGCGAACTGGACAAACTAAAGAACCTGAAGTACACCGTGGATAGAGACGGGCAGAAGGTGCTGTTGAAGAAGAACGTTCATCCAAGATTATACAAGGCGATCTTCAACGCTTTTTGGTTGCCATATTTCATAATCGGAATCTACACACTTATCCAAGTATATCAATACTTTTGAGAAGAAATACTATGTAATATTAATAACCGCGATACTTTATTAGATAAATAGATATTGAAATATACAGGGTAAGTTGCCATAGTTAGAAAATATTATAGAAATATGAACAAACCAATAGTCACAACTGCTTCGGAAAATTTGCAAAATGATACTTGAGCTTTCACATAGCAGTGCTAAAATTAGCCACCGTAAAAGTTATCATTAATTTTAATTATTAATTATTGGTAGACATAATTTTAGAAAAATTAATATTTTTGTTTTAGACAGATATTTATCGAATCAATGTAGCATTCACGATATTTCAAAAAATTAATATCTATAAATATAAGAATACAAATATTGTACTACGTCAGTATTCGTGTAAGTAAAATAGTCCGTAAAGCTAATGTTTTGCCTAAAATGACATCTTACCCCAATGACGAGAACAAGATACCACCTCTTACTCTTCACACACTGATGTCATAGAAGAAATGGTTCGGATTATGAAAAGCCATTTCACATAATTTTAAAAAATGTTAAATAAATCCGTTTAATAAAAAAAAATTATGAAAAATCTTAACAAAGAAAAGTATAATGTTATAAAAAGCCTACTTACCATTGCACTTGGATTAAACAGATTTTTTTCTTATTCTTCAGATTTCACACAATATAGCTAAAGCAGTTTGTCCGCGTCACTTGTTATTTGAATAATTTCCCATTTACAACTAGATAGCACTATTTAGCGGATAATGAACGAAATATTAACAAAGTGGCATCTTCCCCCGATTTATCCTGTATCATATATTTGGTATCACCAAATATGTTACAACATAAAGAAAAACATTAGAAAAATATACCCACTAAGAAAAACGATAGAAGAACTAGTTATGTTAAATGTTTATCTCTTGGTAGATTCAAATAACAATAAAGAATAAAATAATTATTAATTTAGGATTTCTCTCTCTCTCTCTCTCTCTCTCTCTCTCTCTCTCTCTCTCTCTCTCTCTCTTGTGGGCGAGATAACAATACTCGTTCTTTTCGATTTCAGCAAGGCTTTCGATACTGTCTGTCATCTCCTTCTTCTCATTAAACTCAGGAGGCTAGGGTTCTCAGATATGGCCCTTAAACTAATTTATTCCTACCTCACGGGTCGCTCTCAGGCTGTCGTTGATCTGGATGGTGAGCTCTCTGATTGGCTGTACGTCACTTCTGGTGTTCCTCAGGGGTCCGTTTTAGGACCGCTCCTCTTCTCCTTATTCATCAACGATATTGGCGCCTTCCTCAGGTTTACTGAGCGTGTGATATTTGCCGACGACACGCAGATTTATCGTAGATGTCTTCCTAGTCAGCTGAATACTGCCTTGCGACTGGTGTCGTATGATGTAGGAGTTATCTCTGAATTCGCCGCAGCTAATGGACTGTCACTTAATCTTAGCAAATCCAAGGTTTTAATACTCGGCAGCAGGCGTTATGTTCGTCAAATAGACCTCAGCGACTTACCCCTTATTTCTGTCAATGGCACTTCCATCCCATATATCACTCAGACGCGAAACCTGGGAGTATTCATGAGCTCTGATTTGTCATGGCAGAGCCATGTCTCGCATATATCCTGGAGAGTACATTTTACGCTTCATAAACTCAAGTTCCATAAAAACTCCTTATCTTTTAATCTACGCGTAAAACTCGTGACCTCCTTGATTTGGCCCTTGTTGGACTACTGTTCTGTCGTGTACAACGACGTCACAGATGAGCTAAACACCAAGCTTCAGAGACTCATAAATTGCGCAATCCGCTTTATTTTTAATTTAAAGCGTGATGAACATATCACACCATTCCGACATCGTCTGGGGTGGTTGTCGGTCAAAAATAGACGGTTATACTTTCTCGGCATTGAAATGTTTAAGATTTCTCATGACATGTCTCCTGGCTATCTCTCTGATATCTTTGTTTATCCCGATCCCTCACTCAGAAGTTCGTCACGTTTAGCTCAACAACACGCTTTTCATGTTCCTATCCATCGAACTGAGACGTATCGCAAATCTTTCCACCTTGCAGGCACATACTTGTGGAACTCCCTTCCGGTCAATGTTGTGTCGTCATCGTCTATCGCGCTATTTAAAAGAAATCTCTACGATTATCTTTTCTCGCTTGAGCGTAATTCGGAGTTCTAGCGCGAGTTTTTCTATTGCCTCTGCATTATTCGGTTCATGGGTGTCAACATACTGTATATAGTACATATGCTAGGTAAATTTAAGCACTTTAATTTCTTTCTTATCATTTTTCTATTGTACATATGCTAGATAGGTTTAAGCTACACATTAGTTTGTTACTATTCTAGTCTGCTTATGTTGTAAGCTTACTATATTTATCTGTCCATCCTTCGCGAGGTACGAGTAGTATGCTACAATCTTATTTTTAAATTTTAATTTCTTCTTTCATCTATTTCGTCCTTCGCACGGGGTGCTAGCATTTACTTCCATTTTCACTTATTGCATGATGTACATCCGCAGAATTATTACTGTTCCTTATGTTTTTATTGTTATTTGCATTTTGTTATTTTCTTATGTAGTTTTTATTTATATGTATACACTACTTATTCATGTATTGCCTAAAGCCTATTGGCTATGGCGTAATAAATAATCAATCAATCAATCAATCTCTCTCTCTCTCTTCTTCTTCTTTTTTTTCTTCTTTTTCTTTTTCTTCTTCTTCTTAGATCCGTTACATTAGATTCGTAAGCTCATTTTAATCGTTGAATTTCAACGTTGTTGCTTTCAGTGCAACGTAGTATCCATCGCGGTACCGACCTTTCTAAATTGGATTATCGACTACTTTGTCAGAAATCCGAAGTACAAGACAGAGATGAACGAAGTGCTAATCTACATCGGCTCCATAGTCATTTGCAGTATCATATCCGCTCTAATAATGCACCATACGACATTGCTGTCGCAGCAGATCGGCATGAGGGTACGCGTCTCCTGCAGCTCCCTCCTCTATCGAAAGGTAATGTTGTGGATTAATTTGCGATTAAGACGCTCTGATCCAACCCCTTCCTAGCAAGAGAAAAAAGCTTCTTTCTAGCTGGAAAAGTGCATTGTGTTTGCTTTAACTAATTAAGTAATAATTATATAACGTTTAACGTTTAACGTTTAACGAATCGTTTGGATCAACGTGAAAAATTTATCAACATTGAAAATCATTGACGTATATATAAGTTAGCTTTTAGATTATCTGGGTAGAAAATCAATTTTGATGCTAAAAAAATTAATTTTAACCAATTTTTTTTAGTATTTAAAGAAATGCTTATATTGAGATCATTATTTCGCACATTCGTTGTCTTTGTTTGCATGCGCTCGTTATTGGCCATTCTCGAACTCCTTGCGGAAACATGTCAATTTATATAACGCGATCAAGATATAATGTAGACGAATTAGTAAATAATAGGTCACCATTTTTGTTTCTATACCGTTTGAGTATTCAGTGCAAAGTTTGAATGTATTTTATATATTTGTTTATGGTATATATATGTGTATAATATGTGTGTACACACACACACACACACACACACACACGCGCGCGCGCGCGCGCACACGCGCACGCACACGCACACGCACACGCACACGCACACGCACACGCACACGCACACGCACATATACATGTATATATATAATTTTTTCAAAAACTGTTGCAGTTATTACGATTGAACAGAGCATCCATAAACCAAACTGGTACCGGACAGATAACGAATCTCCTCAGCAATGACGTTGCTCGTTACGATGATGTATCGGCGCGTCTGAATTACATATGGATCATGCCTATACAGGTAATTTTTTTTATCTCGCATTAAGTATTCGTGAGTATGCATTCCGTGACAATTAAACAGCAACCGCGTCTCTTCGATCTTTACTTCAACTAAAATCGCTTAAATTTATTAATATCTTTATTAGATTATTGACATGTATGTTTATTAACAATTATAAGGTAACTTACAGAAAGTATAACCATATATATTTGTATATATCCATGCATTTTATAGATTCACTAATTGGCTGCAAAGATATAGAATATCCCTTTTTTTTTATCTTTACATTGCTCTTCAAGAACCATCTGTTGAGGTTTTGACCGATTCTCTTGTAGATTATGATCACAGGAACTATATTGTGGCGGAAGATCGGTATTTTGGTCCTTATCGGCATTGGATTGCTATTGATCATCACTCTAGTTGTACAAGGGACTTTCAGCGTATTAAGCCGCAAAATCAGAATCATGATAGCGCCACTGACCGACCGAAGAGTGCAGCTGATGA
>JASTWP010003056.1:0-31274 GCA_030770255.1 Temnothorax ravouxi
CAGAAATTTTCCCTAGCACGGTGATCTCTCACATGTAATTCTTGTACTTTTGTACGATGAAACGGGTGTAACAAATCTCTTTTCAATACCCTATGAACAGTTACGTGACCAACATTTAATTCGCGGCCTATTATACGAGTGCTAGTCGCAGGATCCTCCTCAACCATATCTAAAATATTCTCTTCCGTTTCGAGCCTTATCTCACGATTACGACCAACGTCCACGAGTTTCGGCATCGAGCAATTACTATTTCGAATCCTCTAATCTAATCATCCAATAGTTTATTTTTTTTGATCGCAATACATGCGATTTGGATACTGTCTGCATACTGTATTTCCGCACACGCACTTGAACAATTTATTTCATCGTAAATTGAATACATATCGACATATTCGTTATTACCATACCAATAGTTTCTTTATGCCGCGAATTTCTTACGAGATAAAACACGAAATAATAAAATACAAAATAAAACACGATATAAAACAAATGTAACACGATTTATCGTAACACCATTTTTTTCGTGGCATCATCTAAGCGTCTCGTATGCAAATTATTTTGTGCGAAAGAAAAATGTATCGGTATAGTAACAACGAATACGCTGATATGTATTTAATTTACGGTGAGGCACGGTGTTCAAGTGCGCGTGCGGCAAGATTGTATGCGGAACAGTATCCAAATCGCGTGCATCCCGATCGAGGAACTTTCGAACGATTGGACCAGAGAATTCGGAATAGTGATTGTTTGATGCCGAAACTCGTGGACGTTGGTCGTAATCGTGAGATAAGGCTCGAAACGGAAGAGAATATTTTAGATATGGTTGAGGAGGATCCTGCGACTAGCACACGTATAATAGGCCGCGAATTAAATGTTGGTCACGTAACTGTTCATAGGGTATTGAAAAGAGATTTGTTACACCCGTTTCATCGTACAAAAGTACAAGAATTACATGTGAGAGATCACCGTGCTAGGGAAAATTTCTGTCGTTGGCTTCTACGTAATAATGAAGCCGACGAAAATTTTCTGGCAAATATTATGTGGACCGACGAATCATTATTTACCCGCACGGGTATGTTTAACTGTCATAATGAGCATTATTATGACGTTATTAATCCATGCGTAACCCGCGTGCGTAGCTTTCAACATAGATGGAAGCTAAACTACTGGGCAGGCATCTTGGGTGATAGAGTTATCGGTCCTACTCTTCTACCAGATATTTTAACGGTAAAAATTTTAAAAATCTCCTGATCTATTTGCAATGTGTATCGATAAGTACTAAAGATGTTTCTTTTATAGGGAAGAAGTTACGCGGATTTTATAATGCAACAGCTACCAGATCTTCTGGAAGAGATTCCTCTCCTGCAAAGAAGAGTTATGTTTTTCCAGCAAGACGGGGCACCACCGCATGCGTACCGAGCTGTTACCAATTTCTTGAACGAACGTTTTCCCGGTCGTTGGATAGCTCAATATGGACCAATCAGATGGCCTGCACGGTATGAGAAGGTTTTAATTTAGAAAGATAAGAGAGGAAGAAGGCTGTGTGGAAGAAAATGCTTCAATATTTTTCATATTGATTGTTAACAGTTCACCCGATCTGACACCGTTAGATTTTTTTCTTTGGGGCCATTTGAAGAAAATTGTATACGCAACAGAGCCTGCTTCACCCGAAGAAGTCATCGCAAGAATGCAAGTAGCTGTTCAAACTGTCGATGGACCGATGCTTCGACGCGTACGAGAAAATTTAATTCTTCGTGCGGAAGCATGCATCGAGGCTCACGGGACTCATTTTGAGAACCTCATTTAACAAGTCCTTTTTAGGACTAAATAACGGCTCTTTTCAGAGCTAGCAGTTTACTGCAAAACAGTCCTTTTCAGGACTACTAATATTTCAAAACGTTAGGAAAGTTCTCATTCGCAAAAATAAAAAAACATTTCTTCTCTACCTTTTCCTAATTTGTAAAATATTAAACGGAAAAACTTTCATTCCCTCATATTCAATCGTATACAAAAAAAATAAATCTTTTTGAAACTTGACAGATGAGAGCAAAACGTCGATCTTATAGCAAATAATAAATAATAACACATTTAATAACTTAAAACAAAATACAATACAAATGTTTTGATCTTACAATTAGTTTAGACTTTCTTCAGTGTAATATTTCGCAATTATCTTAAATCTAATCGTCAACAACGCATAAATAAAAATAAAATGTAGTCATATTCGTAAAACATAGGTCGGTGGTGTAGTTGTTAAAAAAGGTTGAACATAAGATAAATCACGTGACTAACTACTGCCTTTTAAATAAAATGAGATTACAAAATTAGTTGCAATTCGTATAAGTTTTTTCATGAAGACGTAAAATTCACTTACCAGACAGTCAATCTCGTGATAAGCTACCATATCTGGTTTTAGTAACGAAACAATGCTTATAAGTTAAGATCAGCGCACGGCCTGTGAAGCTCTAGACTCAAGCGCAAGGTAAAATGAGTACAGACAAATATCATGAAACATTATAATATAATACATATTATGTACAACAAATAAACACTAGTAAATAAATAAAAATAAATTAACAAATAAAACAGACTACAGATGTCAATTGTGTGGAAGTATCTCGACACAATAGGAGAATAATCATTAGAAATATTTTTTATTTATTAGTTTATTTTATCTTGTGCTTGAGTCTAGCCCTTCAGTCCGTGCGTTGATGTTAACTCATAAGCATTGTTTCGTTACTAAAACCAGACACAGTAGATTATCACGAGATTGACCGTCTGGTAAGCGAATTTTACATCTTTATAAAAAAACTTATACAAATTGCAGCTAACTTTGTAATCTCATTTTACTTAAAAGGCAGCAGTTAGTCACGTGATTTGCTTTATGTTCAACCTTTTCTAACAACTACACTGCCGATCTATGTTTTACGAATATGACTACATTTTATTTTTATTTATGCGTTGTTGACGATTAGACTTATTAAGATAATTGCAAAATATTATACTGAAGAAGGTCTAAACTGAGACCGAAATACGATACATTTGTTTTAAATTATTAAATGTGTTATTATTTATTCGCCCATTTGCTGCAACAATAACATAACTCAAAAATTATGATTTTTCAGGAGACACGTTTTAAAGCTTTGAGTTGTTATAACTTTCTATGAAAATTTTAAAATACCGTATTGGCAAGTTACTTTTTGCAACTTTTACGATGTTCTCACTACAACGACAAAATGACAACTGCGATTGACTGAGATAAGATAGTATTGCAACCTACATAATTCACTAAATGATATAGCACAATAGCGACACAACTGTTCTCTCGGGTGAGTTCGTGAAACTTAAGCATCGTCGCTTTAACTATGAATAGTACATGTAATTTTTTTCCCTGTACGAATAACTCGAAAAGGGCGATTTTTGAGTTTTGTCATTGTTGCAGCAAATGAGCGACTTATTATTCGCTATAAAATCGGCGTTTTGCTCTCATTTGCCTTAAGTTTCGAATTGTACATCTGAAAAGCGTTATTCTTGACTTAAGATAAATCGTTTTCTCATAAAGGAAGAAATCTTTCTTTATTTTTTAATACGCTTTACGTATTTTCTTTTAAGCATAAGATTATTTAAATATCTAATTGTTATTTCTCTTAAAAAATTTATTACTTCTGAGTAACTAGGTGAATCTCGTAGAAAGATTGAATAAGTACTATGTTTCAAAATTTAATTTTAATTAACGCAGAGATATCTAACGAAACGGATTGTTTAGAAAATAATTTTGGTAAAATACAGTTTATTTTTTTGTATTTGTTGGCGAGAGTTCTATTTGTTATCGAAATTTTCTGTAAGAAGATACTTCTGACAGAAGTAATATGTAATTCTTAGTGCAAGAAAAAATTATTTCTATTATTACAATGCGTAAGAATATTTTACGCGACGCGCGCGAAGACGCAGCACCGCCGCGGCCGGGCCGCGCGCCGTAGCGGCCGCGTCGCGCGCCGTAGCGGCGGAGCGCTCACGCACACTACCAGGCGCCTGGCTCACTGACGTGCGCCCGGCTAAAGGTCGGCGCTGATTGGATTGACTTTACTCAATAATTACAGCTTGGTTAAGCATTATAGAAAAAAATGGTTCGGGACTTTTCGACTCAATTTTTGATCAGGAATAACGCTATGTAGTTAGTGCGCGGTCTTTAAGAAACACCCTGTATACCCTTGTTGTAAATAATCGTTACAATATAAAAAGCATCTTGCTTGATATGACAATCGGATCAAAATCGGAAATAAATAAAGATCTTTCGAAAACTAGTTCTTTGGATGCTAGTATTGCCAATTCATCAAGAACAACTTTATCTTCATTAGATGAAGAATCGGAACGTAGCGAAATAAATGTTGTATTTAATAGAAATGAATTCGACAATCTTATAGAGACGAAACAGTATTCAAGAACAGGAAAAGAAAAGACCCAAGTCAACTTTTAGACAATACCAAGTATTAAAAGCAGGAAAATGGCAAGATGCAATTACAACAAAATTATGGGAAGCATGTAAATTGCAATGTGGATACCAATTTAAAAGAAATAAGATTTTCAATAATACTTTAACAATATGCGGAAAGTGCAATTGCGGTAGTATTATAAATGGAATTGCGGAAAATATTACAGACAGTGAATCTATTACAATTAAATGCACGGTAACAAAAGGATCAGGAAATTGCAGTAAAAGATATTTACGAAATCCCACACGTCTTGAAATAGGTGAAAAATTATATAAAGAAAATGAAACCGCTATGATTTATAGAACTAAAACAGCTGCAAAAATAATGTCACCGGGCGATTGTGAACCTCCACATTTGTATAAACAACAAGCTCTCCGTAGTGCGGTACACGAATATATAGATTCACAAATTTTTGATAAAAATCCAATTATATCGTTGGCTGTAGCAAAACGAACTGTATTAACAAATATTATTCACAACATAGGACTGGATCCTTTTTATACAATATATTGGTTAAAATATCAGCTTGATACTTACAGACAATATACATTTACGGAGCCAGCCTCTATAGCTATTGATGCTACCGGTAGCATTATTAAGAAAATAATTTATCACAATAAATCGCGTTCGAAACATATATTCCTTTATACTTGCATAGTTAATTCATCTGAAGCAAAATATCCGGTTACGCAAATGTTAAGTGAATCGCATACCACAATAGCGATTTGGATGTGGTTAATACAATGGATTCAAAGTGGTGCTCCTTTTCCGCGAGAGGTAACTTGTGATGCATCAACAGCCTTGCTTACTGCTGTCGTTTAAGCATTCACTAATTATAATAATATTGATGATTATGCCGACAACATATGGGAAGATAGAGAAGTACCTTCTTGTTACCTTCGTATAGATGTTGCCCACTTTATTAAAAAATACGCAAATTTTTTAAAAATTACACGTTTACGCGTAAAAACATTTTATCTGGCCAGTATTAGCCAATTAATATTAGCTCGTAATATTGAAGAAGCGGAAAATATATTATTTTCTATTTTAACTATTGCGGTTAATGAAACGGAAGGAAATAATCCCGATGGAACACCCACATGCTGCGAAATTCAAAAACAGAAATTAAAATGTTTATTGACGAGCGAAAAGCATTAAAGAATGCAGAAGATTATGCCACAATTAATGATGAGCTTGAAGATGAAGAGTTAGACAATACAAATATGACAAATCGATGGCAAAAATGGGCAAATAATATTAGTAAACGTGTTCATAAAAATTTGAATAACAACGGCGACAGAGAAAATGCCCATTATCTTCCTCAATTAGAGATAAAGCTATTAAAGGACATGAAATGGTTTCCTCTTTGGTCAGCTGTGTATCGCGATAAATTTGGATATGGAAGAGTACCTGCATCCAGTGCAGCTGTTGAAGCTGAATTTGGTATCATAAAAACGCAATTACTTTCAAATATTAAATTACCAATAAAAGCAGATTTATTTATTCTAAAACATGTTGAATATCTCAAAGGACGTCTTAATTTAACAAATAGCGTTATGCCAGAAAAAAATACTGAGCCGCAAATCGAAACATTAAATACGTCGCAAAACATCGACAATGAGATTATAAATACTAATATTAATATACAATCTAATACAACAATCACATCTGACAATCTACAAATTGAAGAATGTCCCGCTTGCAAGAATAATGATCTTCCCTCTGGTGCTCACAAATGCCACATATGTAAAAAAATGTTCACGCATTAGATTCCTGTTCAAAAGCTATTGAAGAAGAAGACGAAGGATTTGGACAAAATCGCATTTGTAGATCTTGTCAACGTATGTCATCTCAGTATCACAAGTAAGATGTCAAGTCTCAACAATGTAGAGAATTGGCTGTGGATTAGCGATACCAAAATCAAAATCGCGATATTTACATAAAAATTTCAAAGAAAATGAGTTTATATTACATGATAAACTTTCGAAAGTTCCCATTTTAAGTAATGGTAATTGTTTAAAACTTAAAGGCTATAAATATAAAAGGAATAAAACTGACGCTGGCGAATACTTGCGCTTTTGATAGCGTATTTTCAATTATTTTTAACAGCAGTTTATGATAGCAAAGAATTTGCAAATAAGTGCAGTTTAATGGCACAAAAAAATTTATTTTTCCAAATGGTATTAGATACATCAACAAAAGGAATTTCAAGAAATACATATTATAATCGTGCCAAAATTTTGCAAGAGATTTTTTCCGACTGAAATAGGCTCTCACAATTGCGGCTTTATTAATTGTGAAGTTACTGTTGCATATTTATGCACAAAGTTATTTTTAACAACGCCAAGCCTAGAAGAAACATCTTCGTGTGATGAAAACTGTCCTCCACGAAAGAAATATTTTCCGACATTGCAAATCCAACATGCATTTCTTATAAAAGAACAATTTAGTAAAATGGTTGAAGAACATTTTCTTTTGGGCAGCGCAAGTAAATGTTGCAGAAAAAATTGTATTGGTATTGAAACAACTGCTCCACCCCAAGCAGGTATAATAATGTATGTAAATTTTATTGTATATCCCCGTAGGGTTCACAATCTACAAGGCGTTTTTATGAGGAACGTACCCAAACCTCTTACATTTCACATTTTATTTTACAATTTACATTTTACATTTCAATTCACATTTTACATTTCACAATTCTACAATTCTACAAATCTACAATCTCCATTAGTTTTCCCTCCACTTCTCTTCTCTCCCCCTCTACTTCCATCATCCATTCCTCTCCTCCTCCCTCGTCATCCAAAACCCATCCTACCGCTTCCTGCCAGCTTCCTCCTCCTGCTTTCCATCCTCTACATTCCTCCCATACATGCTTCCCACGTTTCTTCCCTATATTCGCACAGTCTACATTTCTTCCTTTCTTCCTCTTCCCAGTACCTGCTCTCTCTCATCTCACTCCCTAATCTAAATCTCGCTATTCTGCTCCATCTGCTCTCCCCCCAACCCTTCTTCAAATATCCCGGAATGCCCTCTCCTTTTATTATCTTATACCATTTATTATATTCTGATTCCTTGATCTTCTCCCATCTCTCCTTCCTTTGTTTTTCCTTATCTCCTCTAACTAGCTTGTGATACCATTCGTCTCCTTCCACTCTCAGCCTTTCCAGCTCTTTTAATCCCACACCCCTCTCTTTGAAGAAACTTCCTCTCTCTCGTTCCCAGCTTGATCCCACTTTCCCTTTCTCCTCCCTTCCCTTCAACTCTTCCCAACACAGCCTCGCCAGCTCACTTCCTTTACCCTCCTCTAACTTTTTCTCGAACCTCCATGCCCTCATCCCCGCCCTCCCTCTTAACTTCTCCCTTTGCAGCTCTTCCCTTATCAAGTACCACGGTGTCCTTCCGTCTACCCCCAAGATCCATCTACTGTACCTTTCCTCCAACCTTTCCATTCCTTCCCTCTCTTTCCATCCCCATATTTCTGCTCCATACCCCATAACCGTCTACACCAGTCTATCAAACAGCCACATTATTTTTCCCCAGTCTTTCCCAAATCTCCTCTTCCCTATCCCCCACACCTTACCCATCACCGCGGCCGCCTTTTTGATTCTTTCCCTTACCTGTGCTTCCTGTCCTCCATTCCTTTGAAACCTGTAACCTAGATAACTAAACTCCCTTACCTCTCCTATTTCCTTTCCTTCCCATCTCTATCTCGTCTTAGAATCCCTCCCTCTTCCTTTCTTAAACCTCATTATTTTCGTTTTCTCCACATTCAGCTCCAGTCTCTTCCTACTTAAATACCCTTCCAATCTTTCTATCATGCTCCTCATTTGATCCTCGTCCTCTGCAATTAACACTATATCATCCGCATACGCCAACGTATACACTCTCTTTCCTCCTAACGTTATCCCTCCCCATTTGACTCTACCCATCTCTTCCTCCATATCCGCTAACAATACATTGAACAATAACGGACTCAGAGGGCACCTCTGTCTTACCCCCCTCCCCGTCCAAAACGCTTCTCCTATTTCGTTTCCTACCCTTACCCTACTTCTCGTCTCCCTCAGGATCTCCTCCGTCCTTCTCACCAGCCCTTCTCTTATTCCCCTTTTCTCTCATTGCTTTTACTAGTACTCCTCTGTCTACCGAGTCAAACGCCGCCTTCAGATCCACAAAACATGCAATCAATTTACCCCCTTTCTTCTCCAGCCTTCTATTCACCAAATAGTTCAACACATAGATATTATCAATAGTTCCCATTCCCCTTCTGAAACCTGTCTGATTTTGAGGGATTATTCTCTTCCCCTCTAGCTCCTCTCTCAACCTCTCCGCTAGTATGGCCGTATACACCTTATATAACGACGACATTATTGTCACCCCTCTATACTCCTCCACCCTTTTTCCTTCCCCTTTCTTTACAATCGGTGCAATTATTCCCTCTTTCCAGTTATCCGGCCAACCTCCTCCCTTCCATACCCTGTTGATAAATCTCCACGCCCACTTCTCCAGCTCCTTCCCTCCACGCTTCCATGCCTCGCTTGGTATTCCATCCCTTCCCATTGCCTTCCCGTCCTTTAACTTCCTCAAAACCCTCCTCATTTCTTCTATGCTTATCTCCTCTTCCTCCTCTCCTTCCTTTTCCTCCCTCTCCCCTTCCGTCCCCATCCTCACCCTCCCCTCTACTCCTCCTAACAACTTCATAAAGTGCTCTTTCCACTCTTCCTCCTCAATCCCCTCCTCGATTCCCCTTCTCTTTCTTCTCTCCCTATTTACTATCTCCCAGACCTCTGATTCACTCTTTGCTTCCTCTGCCTTTCGCTCCCATCTCCTATTCTCTTCTTCCTTCTTTCTCTTACATATCTCCCTAAACCCCTTTCTTTTTTCTTTGTACACACTGCCTTCTTCTCTTCCCTTTCTCCATTCCCTCAACTTTCTTCTCGCCTCTTTCTTCGCTTCTTTGCAATCCTTGTCCCACCACCCCCTCTTACTCCTTCATCCTTCCCTTCAGCACTTCTTCCACCTCTTTTATCGCCTCACCTATTCTTGTTTCCATGTCATCCCATTCCTTATTTATCTATTCTTCTTTTTCCTGTATTTCTCCTATTTTTTCTATGAATACCTTTACCCCTTCTTCGTTCCACACTCCCCTGCTTCTTTTCTTCCACCCTCCTCCTCCGCCTCCCTCCTCGTTTCCTCTTCTTATAACCACCTCCAAGGGATGGTGATCTGAGTCCACTCTATCTCCCACCTTCATGCTCTCAATCTTCTCCCTTACATCTCCATCCCCCATTATGTAATCAATCACCGTATCTCCTCTTCCTCCTGTGAAAGTAAATTCCCCCTCCTCGTCTCCTCTCACCTTCCCATTAAATATTTCCCATCCTCTCTCCTCTAAACAATTTACTAACAACCTCCCCTCTCTGTCTATCTTCCTATCCTTCGATTTCCTTCCACCCTCCCCCTGCTCTCCCCCCTCTTCTTCCTCCCTACTCCCGCCTTCCTGTCCAGTCCTCGCGTTGAAATCTCCTCCAATTATCATAAACCTTCTTTCTCCTTTTCCTTCCATTCTGTACCCCAACTCCTGTATGGTCTCCTCCATTTCCTCCTTTTTCGCATATACTCCTATTATACTCCAGTTCTCCTCCCCTATCCTTACCTTACCCTCTATAATCCCCTCCCTATCAATTTCTATCTTCGTTCCCTTCTCTTTCATCCCTTTTCTCATTCCCATTACCATCCCTCCAATCGCTCTCCCTTTTTTATTCTTCCTCTTCGCCAATTGCACTCCCCATTCATACCCTTTTGGTAACCTTCCCCTTATTCTTTCCCATCCCTTTTCTCCTATCCATGTCTCTATCAAAACTACCACATCTTCCTTCTTCAGTCCCTCCCAAAAGTCCTTATCTTTATTTTCCAGGCCTGCTACATTCCAGAACACCATCCTCCAATTCTTCCCCCTCCCTCCGTCCTCGCCTCTTCCGCCTTCCTTTTTACAATTCCCCACTTCCTCCCCTCTATCCTTCCCACTTCTTATTCCCCCGACTCCTCTCTTCTTTCTCTCTCTCTCACCTCCTTTCTCTCCTCTTCCCTCTCTCCCCCGCTCTCCTTCCTTCTGTTTCCCTTTTCATCCTTTAGCACTCCCTCTTCCACATCCCATCTCCACCATATGTTTTCTATTCTTATTCTCCCTGCCCTGATCCATACCCTCCTTCCCTCTCTCTCCTCTCTTCTCGCTATCTCTCTCAGTTTCCAGTTCACCCTCCTTTCCTCCCATGTCAAATCCTCCGTAATTCTCTCCTTTCTACCCCTCAGACTCTTCTTTTTCTCCATGACCTCCCACTTTTGCTCCTCACTCTCCAGCTTCAGCAGCACCATTTCTCTTCCTTTCTCGGCATCCCCCCCTATCCTCTTCACCTCTATCGCCTTCACTTTGGCTCCTATTCCCTCCAATAGCTTTTCAGCTTCTTCCCTCCTCCTACCTTCCCTTACCTCCAACCCCCTAATCACTATATTTCTTCTCTTCTCCTCCTTCTCCTTCCTTTCCAGCCTTCTTTCCAGCTCCCTCATTCTCTCCCCCACCTCCACTCTTCCACTTCTTACCTCCTCCTTTTCCTCTCCCTTTCTCCCTTCCATTTTCTCCTCCAATCTTTTTAACCTTTCCTTCACTTTCTCCTTCTGCCTTTTACTCTCTTCCCTCTCCTCTCTCCATCTTCTCTCCTGATCCCTGAACTCCCTTCTCAGCTCCTCAATTTCCTCACTCATCCTTCTGCTCTGCTCCTTGAATGCCTCCCTTAGCTCATCCCTCATGGACCTGAATTCCTCTCTCATTTCACCTATCATCTCGCTCAGTTCCTTCCCCCCTATCCCCGAATCCATTTTAGGCGACCTCACCGTTTTATTGCTCCTCTTAAACACGCTATCGTTCTCTTCCTCCACGCTCCTTTTCCAACTCCTCTCTCTTCCTTTTCCACAAATCCTCTAGATTTCCCGTACTTCCCCTTCTAACTTTTTCCTTTACCTTACTTACGGCTCCTTTCATTCCCTCTATCCCGCCCTCCTTCTCTCCGCTCCTCTCTACCTGCTTCTCGCCTCACTTCTTCCTCTATCTGTGCTACGCTCTCTTCCCTGCCTCTTGCTGCTTCCCGCGTCTCTGTTCTTCTGCCGAGTCGCCCCTCTACTCTCGCTATCGTTCGTATCCCCGGCCCGTCTCCCTCCTCCGCCTGCGTGCCGTCTATATTCCGCGTGCTCCTTGCCCGCGGCCGCTCTCGGGCCTCTCGGCTCGACGCACTCCCCTCTTAACGTTTCGCGCACTCCCTGCCCGACCCGCTCTCTCACCCGTTTTCCGAGCCCTTTTCTCCTCTGACCTTCTCAATCACACCCTCCCTCCACCTCCACACGCACTCTCGCTCCTCCACTCTCTCCCTCTCACTCCCACAACTCCACCAACACTCTCCTACGCTCTCACACACTGCCAAAAATACCTCACCTAACCGCTACGTGACACACTCTATCGCACCGGAAACGGAAGTCCCCCAAGCAGGTATAATAAATATTATCTTTTATTTTTTTAAATATATTTCTTTGTAATATTGAAATCTTAGTAAAGAATTATTTGAAGAGATAAATGCAATGCAACAATATAAGAATTGTGTAATTAATGTATAATTAAAGTGGATATAAATAGTAACGAGTGTTTATAATAAATATTAGAATGAATAACGTTTTTTTTTCTGTTAAATAATTTCATCTATATGTATTATATGTATGTATTTTATTAGATTTTATATTTTACTTAGAATGATACATTTTATCTTGCAGGTCATTTCATAATATGCGAATTATATGATATCGAAAATATTAATAAAACTATACGACTTTCTGACATACCAACAACTCTAAAATGCAGTTTTATGTCTCAACCGTACCGCTTAAGAGGAGTGGTTAATCTAAGATCTTCGGGAACACGCAAATCTGATCCAAAAACAATAGGACACTTTACTGCTATTTGTCGAAGGAGAGATAATTCCTGGATACAGTACGACGATTTAAAGGCGACAGAAATTACCGTATCACCAAATTTCAACGGAAATATACAGTTATTATTATATTCCATTTAATATAATATGCATATACTTATACATATATATTATATGTACTATATACTATTATATATATTAAGCACTGCATAATATTACATAACTAATTATGTTAAGTACTGTTGTATAAATAAACTATACTATAACTAGAGTTTTAATAAATAAAATGTGTTTAAAATATATTTTCCTAATGTACTATTTTCCTATATAATAAAAGCAATTTTGTTTTATATAAAAATCCAAAATCACATGCAATAAGAATATAATAGATAAATTTATTTTTAAACAGATAGTGAGAATTGTTATTAATTCCAGTAATTATTTTATATCCTTTAGAATAAATGTAAGAAAATTATAAAATGTTGTGTTGTAATATAAAATTTAAGATTAAATTCTCTACGGAATTTACCTTTTGTATTTCATACCTTTTGTATTAATATAATTCACGTATTGATGTAATTCACAAAAAAGGCAATTTAAAAAATTAATGCAATTAATTTAATTTTCTTTAATTTATGATTTACACGATGTAATAAAAATTATTGTACACTTTGGGCTATTAAAGAATTAATTTAGATAAAAAGTAAATTAATATTCTATAAGTATAACTTATAATTTTTTCGTATAGCAAGAATATAAAATATTCCTACAAAAAAAATTGCAATTTAATAATCAGAATGCATGTATTTTGCAAGGTCATAAATTAGTAAACGATATTTAGTCGCAAAATAATTAATTTTATTTATTTTAAATACAGTTCTCTCTTAAGCCGGGAAGATGGGGTGGTTTTCTTGCGAAGGGGTTGTAGCTCAATAATCGAAATGCATGTATTTTGCGAGCTCATAAATTAGTAAACAATATTTAGTCGCAAAATAATTATTTTTATTCATTTTAAGTACAGTTCTCTCTTAAGCCGAAAAGATGGGGTGGTTTTCTTGCAAAGAAGTTGTAGCTCAATAATCGAAATGCATGTATTTTGCGACCTCATAAATTAGTAAACGATATTTAGTGGCAAAATAATTAATTTTATTTATTTTAAGTACAGTTCTCTCCTAAGCCGAGAAGATGGAGTTGTTTTCTTGCAAAGAAGTTGCAGCTCAATAATCGAAATGCATGTATTTTGCGAGCTCATAAATTAGTAAACGATATTTAGTCGCAAAATAATTCATTTTATTCATTTTAAGTACAGTTCTCTCTTAAGCCGGGAAGATGGGGTGGTTTTTTTGCGAAGGGGTTGTAGCTCAATAATCAGAATGCATGTATTTTGCAAGCTCATAAATTAGTAAACGATATTTAGTCGCAAAATAATTAATTTTATTCATTTTAAATACAGTTCTTTCTTAAGCCAGGAAGATGGGGTGGTTTTTTTGCGAAGGGGTTGTAGCTCAATAATCAGAATGCATGTATTTTGCGAGCTCATAAATTAGTAAACGATATTTAGTCGCAAAATAATTAATTTTATTCATTTTAAATACAGTTCTCTCTTAACCCTTTGCGGCATGGCGGGATAGAATCTATCCCACCTAGATTACCACCATTTATTCCGTTTTTAAGCCAGTTTTTAATCGATTTTTTCGGGTTTTTTTGTAATTTCAATATCGTAACATGTCAGAGAATCTAAAATTACACGCAATTGGTGAATATTGTCACCGAATTTGTTGATATCAATAAACAAATGCTAAAAAATATCACTTTTTAAGCGAAAAATTCATTATTAGGAAAAGTATTTACCGAATTCATGTATAATATCATACATAGGGGTTTTTGGGGTCGCTGATCACGAATATGACCTCAGATTTTCAAAATTCAAAATGGCGGATTTAATATGGCGGACCGAATTCGTAAAAAGTTTCTTGATCAAGCTGAAATTTGTCACTCGGGGGTTTTCGGGGTCGCTGATCACGAATATGACCTCAGATTTTCAAAATTCAAAATGGCGGATTCCAATATGGCAGACCGAATTCGTAAAAAGTTTCTTGATCAAGCTGAAATTTGTCACTCGGGGGTTTTTGGGGTCGCTGATCACGAATATGACCTCAGATTTTCAAAATTCAAAATGGCGGATCCAATATGGCGGACCAAATTTGTAAAAAGCTTTTTGCTCAAGCTGAAATTTGTTAATCGGGGGTTAAACTTTTTACGAATTCGGTCCGCCTATATTGGATTCGCCATTTTGAATTTTGAAAATCTGAGGTCATATTCGTGATCAGCGACCCCGAAAACCCCCGAGTGAAAAATTTCAACTTGAGCAAGAAACTTTTTACGAATTCGGTCCGCCATATTGGATCCGCCATTTTGAATTTTAAAAATCTGAGGTCATATTCGTGATCAGCGACCCCGAAAACCCCCGAGTGACAAATTTCAGCTTAATCAAGAAATTTTTTACGAATTTGGTCCGCCATATTATATCCGCCATTTTGAATTTTGAAAATCTGAGGTCATATTCGTGATTAGCGACCCCGAAAACCCCCGAGTAACAAATTTCAGCTGTTTTCCGTGTAAAGAAAAATGTATGCTTCAAAGGGTTAAGCTGGGAAAATGGGGTAGTTTTCTTGCGAAGGGGTTGTAGCTCAATAATCGAAATGCGCGCATTTTAAGAGTTTATTCTTAGAATTTATACGCTATACGAATTATATCCGCGATACAATATATTTTAATTTTTCTCAACATTTTTTTCTTGAGTTGAATCAATTAAAGGGTTGTTTGGGGGTTAAGGGGATGAGCTCCAAAATCGAAACTATATCACTTCGAAAGCTCTTAAATAGCTCGTAATTCTGCCGCAAGAAACGATTCAATATCTCTATTTTTAAGTAGTGGGGGGGCTGAGTCAACGTTGACTCAGCCCCCCCACAAAAAATATTAAATTCCTGCTCAGTGTGACGAGCTCAAAATTTTTAATCTGCGGGATATAAAAGCTCATAAATAGCTTGTAATTTTGCGCTTTTAGTTTTTTAATTTCTGCAAGGTGGGGGGGCCAGCTCAACAGGGGTGAACGGAGGAGGAGCGGAGGCGTGCAGAATGTGGAAAGGGAGAGAAGTAAATGGAGGCGAGGCAGCAGAGGCAATGGAACGATAGAATTCGGATTAAGAAGAAGAGGCAGGTGAGAGAGGTTAGGATGCGGCGAACTGGGCGAGGAAGGATGTGGCACAAGAGGTGAGAGTGGTGGAAGATGCCGCGCAACGGGTGCGATGGAGACGCAAGGAGCGGTGACAGGTAAAAATGGTGAGTCGAGATGGCGCTGAGGCGAAGGCAGAGGCGGCGCTGGGCTCCAGGACGACAGGCGAGTAGCAAAGGTAGGTTGGAAGGAGTGGAAAGGAGCAAGGTAGATCTACAACGGTATCGAAGGGTAGACATAGAGATCGAGGGATCGAAGGAGGGGGCGCGAGGGATCGAAATGAAGATGTAGGAAACGCACATGGTGGCAGTAGAGACGGTAAGTGTAGGAAGAACGGAACAGTAGAGGGAAGAAACCAGAGAGCAGTGAAAGACTCGGTAGTGAAAGGGGAGAAAGATAAAGTGGAAGCAAAAGAGGTAAGCGGATAGAGCGGAGGGAACGAGTAGGTTGTGAGAGGAGAGCAGAGAAGGAAGACGAGAGGAAATAATTGCAAAGAGTAAAAGTACATTGCACGTGTTTTAGATAGCCCGGGATGGAAGGAAGATGCATTGTGAAGAAGGAGGTGGTGGAGAAGGTGGTGGAAGGGAAAATGAAGAGGGTGCTAAAGGAGATGAAGGAATTGAAGGAGGAGGTAAAAAGTCTGAAAGGAAGGATAGAAAGAATGGAGCTAGGTGGGGGAAAAAGGAAGAGGGAAGAGGGTGAGGAAAGTAAAGGTAAGACGGGGAAGAGGAAATGGTGGATAGGAGAGGACGAGAAAAACGGAGAAGAAACAAGGAGGAGGAATGTTGTAATAAGGATGGAGAAGGAAAGGTGGGGAGGAGAGGAATCGAATTTGGAGAAGGTGAGGGAGTTTTTTGAGGAGGGCCTGAGGGTGAAGGCGGAGGTAAGAGAGGTGAGGGTGATAGGGTCGAGGGGAGACTGGGTAACGTTGTTGGTGAGGCTGGCGAATGAGGAAGAAAAATTGAGGGTGCTAGAGGCAAGAAGGGAAGCGGGAAGTAGGTTAAGAGTGAAGATAGACGAGGATAGGTCGGTGGAGGAAAAGATAAGAGAGAGAGCGGAGTGGGAGGGGAGAGTAGGAGGGAGGGTGGAGAAAAGCAGGAAGGGGAGAATGTTGGAGGAAGACAGGAGAGTGAAGATGACGGAGGAGGAGGAGATTTCTAAAGAGATGGAGGACAAGCTCCTCATGGGCACAGAGGACGAGCAACAGACCCAGGACAGGAGCGAGACAGGAAGGATGAACAGCGACAAGATGTAGCGGAAGGATGCGAATGAAGAGGCGAAAAAAGAGGGAAGGGCGAAGGGAAGGGAAAAAGTATATTGTGAGGTCGCATAAGGCCAGGAAAGGAAAAGGGGGTTCGATTCCATGTAAATGTGTGTTAAGTTTGTGATTGTTGTTTGTAAAGGTTTGGGTACGTTCCTCATAAAAACGCCATGTAGAGTGTGAACTCTACGGGGATATACAATAAAGTTACATACATACATACATACATATATATATATATATATATATATATATATATATATATATATATATATATATATATATATATATGGGGCATTCCACGCCAAATCGGACACCATTTGGCTTTTGCATCTCCGATTTTTTTGAAAATTTTTTATGTTTTAGTATTGGTTGAAAGAGGCCACCATGATTTTTTTCAAATTTTTTTGTCAAACCGTTTTCAAAATATCGATTTTTGAAAAATTACGTTACTTTTTTTTTAAACGCCCATAACTTTACGAAAAATGGGCCAAATGGGACGTTTTTTTTTTGAAAATTTGTCTTTTTAAACTTACTTTTGATAAAAAATATCAAAAAAAAATTTCAAACTGTATTTCTATAAAATTTTTAAATTTTTAACACAAATTGTTGATTTACAAAAAACACGTACTGATCAATTTTCTCCAAAATTTTTTGTAAAAAACTATCATCGATTCCCCAAATTTTAAGCCTAAATTTATAATGGGATAATGACGGGATTTATTTTTTTTTTCGATTTTTTAATTTTATTCTTTTATTTATCCGTGCTAAAAAATATCTGAAAAGAAAAAATAATTTACACAGGAACTACTATTAATAATTATCTGCGACATAGTGATTACTAAATAGTTTACAAATTAATTTCAGGAAAAAATACAGTTGAATTAAAGCGTTTATTATGCTTGATAAATTTTTTTTATTATGTAGCGTTTATTTGATCATTTGTTTATTAAATGTTGAAGATATATGTTTTTTTTAATAAATAACAATGACTGTTGCCGATAAGCCTGAAAAAAAGATTTATATATATTTTTCAGCACGGATCTATTTTTTTCGATTTTTTAATTTCTGTTTGAGATTGCGATAATGCAACCAAGGACACCATCGCACATGGTTGCACGCGTGCGCTCGCATTCCCTCAGATAACTAAGGAATCGCAATATAGATTTCGCATAAAATTATCGCCTTAGTCGCATGAGGATATTGAATACCGTAATTATGGCATGGATTTTCTCTGAAGTCGCTCTAGAATATTCGCTGACATTCGCTCGGCAATAATAAAGTCAAGCAACAGCGCTCAGACAAAGGAAAGTCCATGTCATAAACAACGCTTCCAAAACATGTAACGACTTCGCGAGTCGGTACACGAAAACATGTAACGACTTTTCGAGTTGGCACGCGAAAACCGTGACGTCAGAGCGATGACGTAGGGCTCCGATAGCCAATCACGCGCCCGAAATTAAGCGGCACCCCGCCTGAAGGGAGTTTCACCTCAGCGGTGATAAAAGGACCGCCGCGGCGCCGCGAGATCGATTTTCGCTCGCAGATCACCCGCCAAGTATCTCTTATCTATACGACCGCTTGTCTACCGCCTTACATCGCCTTATCGCCGTTCTTGCTGTGTAAATTCTGTGCGCGCTCACAGCTTTTCCGCTTCTGAAAATAATTGTACACTTGTTGAACTGTAAATAGACACTTTATTTGTTGTAAATCGTGTACTTGCTGTCTTGATTTCCTTGTGGTCGTCTTCTACCTCGCGCTATCTCGCGCTACCGCAACGCGCTCTCGAACAATTTCCATCTTTTATTTATCCGTGCTGAAAAAAATATATAAATCTTTTTTTCAGGCTTATCGACAACAGTTATTGTTATTTATTTAAAAAAAACATATCTTCATCATTTAATAAACAAATGATCGAATAAACGCTCCTTAATAAAAAAAATTTATCAAGCATAATAAACGCTTTAATTCAACTGTATTTTTTCCTGAAATCAATTTGTAAACTATTTAGTAATCACTATGTCGCAGATAATTATTGATAGTAGTTCCTGTGTAAATTATTTTTTCTTTTCAGATATTTTTCAGCACGGATAACTAAAAGATGAAAATTAAAAAATTGAAAAAAAATAGGTCCCGTCATTATCCCATTATAAATTTAGGCTTAAAATTTATGGAATCGATGATAGTTTTTTACAAAAAATTTTGGAGAAAATCGATCAGTACGTGTTTTTTGTACATCAACAATTTGTGTTAAAAATTTGAAAATCTTATAGAAATACAGTTTGAAATATTTTTTTTATATTTTTTATCAAAATTAAGTTTAAAAAGACAAATTTTCAACAAAAAAAAACGTCCCATTTGGCCCATTTTTCGTAAAGTTATGGGCGTTTAAAAAAAAAGTAACGTAATTTTTCAAAAATCGATATTTTGAAAACGGTTCGACAAAAAAATTTGAAAAAAATCATGGTGGCCTCTTTCAACCAATACTAAAACATGAAAAATTTTCAAAAAAATCGGAGATGCAAAAGCCAAATGGTGTCCGATTTGGCGTGGAATGCCCCATATATATATATATATATATATATATGTATGTATATTTAAAAGTTATAAATATAAAAACTGTAAATATAATTAAATAAATATTTATACATGTAACGTAGCGCATCGTCAATTTGCCAACTCGAGACTTGGCATTCGGCGAGGCACGAGATGCGATACCCGAAATGCGTGGCATCGTGGCAACGTCGCATAGCCGGCGCTTACCAAAGCAGCTACGTCATAGCTCAAGAAAGAAGGAGATAGCCGAGACGGCAGATCGGATGTCTGTCCTTCTCTCCTCGCTCGAAGCTTGCCGAGCACCGGGCCGGCCGCCGCGACCAGTATATCCCCTCCAGCTGAGTAATTCGGATAGAGCTTTAAAAAAGTAGGTATTCTCGTCCGCCATTTTTCTTCCAACCATATGTGAAAACATAACCTTTTAAGGAACCTTTTCGTAAACGTCAATACGCTTTTCGATCTCGTATTCTCAGCTTCCAAAACGACTGGCTGCGTTGCAAATAATTGCAGTAATAGAAGCGAAAAAGGGTTTCAACTTTTTCGAATTCCAATAAATGTGGAGCGACGAAAAAAGTGGAAAACATAAATCTTTGCCGTAAACAGTGGATGTCAAGCAAGTCAGGTTGTGTCTGTGAAGTACGTCCAACGCTGTAAAAACAAAGCATTTTATTTGTGCCTCATTAAATTGAAAATTAATTGTTTTCCGGTAATTCTTCAGTTTAGCTACCTCAGCACAGAAATCGATAAAATTAGGCTTATTCGACGCGTTTTTGCACGAAACGAAAGAATCTGGCAGAAAAAAGTGTCGCTCTGCCCCGCGAAGCGAGATATTAATCGTTAAAGTTGACTAGGAATCAGGTTATGATTCCTGTCATACCTGACGAGATGTAGCGACTACGGACATGCCCCGCGGCCACATACGCATGCTCCGTGGCCGCACGCGCATGCAAAAGTGCGCGAATTTGAAACTAGTGCTCAAAATGAGAACTACAATGAAACAAATGAAGCGCGCTAAAATCATACGTGAAGTCGCAGGCACGTGCAATGTTATTTACAACCTGCACATCTCTTACAATGGCATACTCAGTCCAGCAATTAAACAATAATCCGTGGCTTGCGATTCAGGACATCATTGGCAATGCAAATACGTAGCCGAAATTTATACGGCAAATGTTCTGGGATAAAAATTTTACGGATCATAACCGAATGATTATTGTCAATTTTGCATTTATGAATGAGGTATCGGAAGAATTTTTGCATGATGTATTAGCTTTCACGCTAAAAAATGCATACACAGCTGAGAGGAAGCGCAATATTGAGTATAGATATCGATATTTAAATCATGAGGTAATTCTTTCAATATTAATTGATAACTATAGCAAACAAGTATATTGTTTTTTATTCTTTGTAGCAATTGGGACAAATGCGACGCAGCCGTGTGTACAGTTACAGCCTTTTAGATAGAGAAATGTTAGATCTTAATATGCAATCCAATAAATAAATAAAATTGAATGTATTATTTTGAAGTTGTGATTTTCATTAAAGCAGATATTTTGTATTTAACTATTTAAAGCGCGTCACTAACCTATATAGGTTAGTTGGCGCGCTTTAAAAGTATTTAACTGTTTAATGATTTTCGTTAAAACAGGGCACACACACACGTGTGTATGTCCTGCTTTATAGAAGTTGTGATTTTCGTTAAAGCAGGGCACACACACACGTGCGTATGCCCTGTTTTATAGAAGTTGTGATTTTCGTTAAAACAGGGCACACACACACGTGTGTATGCCCTGCTTTATAATTGTAAGTGATATGTCAGTGATTTATTATTTTAATAAAATAGAATTAATAGATTTTTTAATTCAGCATGGAGTATTAGCAAATTCAATTGAGTGTAGTCAGTACGATAACGATATAAACATTAATAAAGATACATTAACATATCGATAGTAGTGTATATAAGGGAGTTCTAACTAGGGAGCTCCGAGGGGGGGGGGTGATGGAGGGGGGTATCGGATTTCGCGGGGAGGGGGTAAGGGAGAGGGGGAGGGGACGGGGTATCAGGTTACACAAGGGTATCGGGTTACAAGGAGATAACGCGAGGGTGAGGAGGAGGGAGGAGGGGGGGTATCAGGTTACACAAAGGTATCGAATTTCACGGGGGATAAGGGAGCGGAGGAGGGGGCGGGGTATCGGATTTTAAGGGTATTGGATTACGAAAGGAAGGGGGGGTGACCTTGGCATACCACGTGTATGACTCACCGAGGATGACTCACCGGGGATGACTCATCGGGGATGATTCACCGGGATGACTCACCGGGGATGACTCATCGGGGATGACTCACCGGGATGACTCACCCACGTTCGCGTTCGCGGTCGCGGTCGCGCCGCGGGTCCGCGCGGGGGGTCCGCGGGTCCGCGCAGAGGGTCCGCGCAGAGGGTCCGCGCGGGGGGGTCCGCGGTCGCGCCGCGGGTCCGCGGGGTCCGCGTGGGGATCCGCGGGTCCGCGGGTCCGCGTGGGGGTCCGCGGGGTCCGTGCGAGGGAGGGGGGTCCGCGTTCGCGCCGCGGGGTACGTTCGCAACGATGCCGCTAGACGGCGTATAATAGTAAGACTAACTCGATAGCGCACTAAGCAGGAGCATACATTTTGTCGATGACGCATCGAACCTGTCGGAACATGTTCGTCGTAAACAAATTTTTTTCTAGGAAAAGGGGGAAGTAAAGCCTACTCTAACGATGATGATGGGGGAGGGGAGAGGGAGTAAAAAATAAAACGTTATAAAAAGATATATATAATTTATTTTTTAATTCCAGCGATTATCGTTACACGTTAACAATGTATTTCATTGGACGTTGGCGTAACGCGCGACCACCAGTTAAATAATTTTATTAAATTTTGTAACGCGCAATTCTTGACATGTTTTCCGCATTGCACAGTATTGGTGTCATCTAGTTTAGTCAAAGATTCGATATCTTCGTAATGCGCATCCAGAGTCTCGACGATTAGGTTTTTTCTCGCATAATTCTCCAGCAGATCCACCAGCCATTCTCGTTTCTGACATCCCTTGACGTACACGAGAGTCGGCATCTCGTCGCCATCATCATCATCCTCTTCATGATCTTTTTCTACACCAAGCACGGCCGATGTAATCAGGCGTTTCACCGTGCTGTACGGCACGTTTCCGTCTTCCTATCGTAATCCATGGTGATTCGCGGTGATTCAACCAGGTAGCGCACGATTTGTCGGATTTTGTGAGAAGATTCCACGGCATGGGGTACTTAAAAATGTGATGCGACAGAACGCAGCCTTTTCTCAGCACCGCCACCTCCTTCACGACAAATTTCATCCCGACGAGGAATCCTTGCAGGTCCACGAACGGACATGACGAAATTTCTTTATCTCTCTCTCTCGTCGATGCGTCAATCGAGAGGAATGACGCGCAACTTTGTAAACCGTCTCGCGGCACTCTGATTTATACTCCCCCCTCCCTCTAAATAATTGTATTGGGGAGTGATGGAAAGAGAGAAAAAAAATATTCACGTCGACGTTGCCGCGAACACTCAGACTATTTTGCGCACTACGTTCGTCAACGGGTTGTACTCAATCACGCGGTCGTGTATGATGAGACAGTACGCGGAGGTATTCGGCGGTACGTTCTCCATGCAGTCGAATTCTATTCTGACATCCACGGTGGCGGTTTTTACGGATTCGTTTTGGCGAGAGCAATCGATGATCACAAACGGGCCGTTACGCAGAAAAGTCGAAACGGTGAGACTCGGCTCGAGATATTCGTATCCGTAGTAGCCCTTGCAGAAACACGCGTACATATCGTACAGAATCGCCCATCGGTGTTTATCAAAGTCCAAATTCAAGTACGGATAAACTTCCGAGTTTAGGTAGAGTTTTACGTTGGTTAAGTTGCAGTCGTCAAATCGGCTTATGTCGGCGGACATGACGTTCTTCCGAACCGTTTGCAGAGCGAAGACAACGTATCGCGGTTTCTCGAGCTGAATCGCGGTCTTGATGGCCCACGAGTGCTTGGTCGTGTTCTGCAACAGGGGATACTCGTACAGATCCCACGAACGGAAACCCATACTTAGATATCGTCCGTCTTCCAAGGCGCGCAGAATCGACAGCTTGTTGATCTCGTTCAATACCACGTGAGGCATTCGCCATTGTATCTTGAGTATTTTGATGGTGGGCTCCAACGCGAGACTTCCCACCAGGAATTGTTGTCGTTGCGCAATCGTATCAAGATCAATTCGTGACGAGCGGTGATCATCACGCGTTTGTAATCCTCGCAAAATCCCAGTAACAAGTTGAGCGGTACGCAAAAATTGAAATATCCGTTCGCGTTATTCTGTGGAACCCAGCCAGCGTTTCTTAGGATCACGCTTCTGTCGGACGATACGGTAACGTAGTTCTTAAGCGTGCTGGTTATTCCTACGTTTCTACAGCGATCAATCTCCATACCGTCGAGCTCGTATCGAATCTCGTCGAACGTGAACGCGACGCAATTAGTCCCCAGTACCACGTTATCGGCTTGACCGGCTGCTCTGGTCACCGTCAATGTGCCTTCGACGTAGAGAAAACTTTCCCACGGCAACGTATACAGATCCTGCTGTTGTATAGGTATTCGTATCTCGTCGCTATAGTCAAACGTTGTGTTGGCGTACGGATTGTACGTGTGAGTCTCGATCTTGACGATGCGATCGTCAAAGACCGGCTCGCCTCCGATGTTGAGAATTTCAGTCATTGTTCAGATGTTTCGCACCGCGAATTCCAGAGATTGTAAAAACTTAACGTTTAACGAGTTGAGCTTCTTTCTCGTCTCTTGTTTCACGCCACCGAATGTCGACTTGACGATATCGTCGATCGGCGCAGCCGTAAAGATATTACTGTTGTTATCTGTCGCGTGCTCCGAGTCGTTCAACACTAGCATCTCATATGTCGTGCGCACTCTCACGCTCACGCGTACACTGGTGCGTTATCGCTCTCGCCGTCGTACGTGCAATCTGACGGTGATCTCTTCTCCGCGAAAATCGAGCAATCGTCCGTCTTGATCAACAACGCGTATCGTTAGATTCGTAACGCTCCGCGCGATGATTGGCAGGTAAATGATCTGCACAGGCGTTTCCGATATCTTATATCCCGGTGGTACGCTCGGTGAAAACTTGTGTATCGTATGAACATGTTTGCCGTTGCTGTACGCACCCACGGTCACATTACTCTCCACGCGGATAATGTTTACGTTGATAATATTAATCGGTGCGTCCGATTTGTGCCACTGTCCCGGCTGCAATTTACGCGTCGACGAGAATCCCAGTAGCGATCCGAAGTTGTTTGGTTTATTGAAGTTCACTCTGAAAACGCACTTAATCTCGCTCTTCATCGTATTGTAATTTGCGCGGAGCACTATCGGATATTCCGCGGCCTCGTCTTCGAACGGTCTCCTTTCGCGCGATATTCGCGACCGACGTACGATCGTCGTTGGAACGAACCACGCGTCGCGGACGTTTCCGTGAAATTTCGCGTTTCAAAAACTCGTGTATGGCCCGTATCTCGTACGATCCCTCGGGAATCGTAATTTCCGTGTCATCTTCGTCGAAATAAAATTTATTATTCGAAGAATTCACGTTCGGAATTGTGTGATAAGTCTCAAAACACGTTAAACCGAGCTCATAGTCATCGTCGCTCAGATCCACGGCGAGAAAATAGTTTTCCGCGAGGATGCTGCTCTTCCCGGTCAGCGTGAACGTTATAGACATGTCGACGGAAGCTGTTCGACGAACACTGAGTCTCCACACGGCGCGTCGTCGGGTTTTAAATCAGCGCCGATAGTCGTTGATCGTCCGGAGAAATTGCAAGCACAATTGTCCACAGATGCTCTGATCGTATCGCTGATAAGACGTGCGATTGTACTCAATCTTCGTCACGCTCGATCCGAAATATCGCACCAGTTCTTTCGGTGGTCGAAGATTGCCGAAACTGTCGAAATATACGACTCGATCTCCCCTCTTGTCGTACGCTACCCAATGAGTACCGGGGCCCGCTGCATCGTCCAAATTCACGATACCACTCTCGTTTCGAGGTACACCGTCGACGATTGGTAACGAATCACGCATGAAAACACCTCTGAAGAACGGTACGCGCATTTGCCTTGCCAGTCGTCTCAATTGTACGTTAGTCGTAATGCCCGCGGGCATATTTAACGTCTTTTTGACGTTTTTTTTTATTTCTAATCTTCAACGCCACTCCTCGCCCGCGTTTGTGCGGGCCGAGATACAGTCCTTGTCCATATTTGTACGGAGCGAGATAAAGTCCGCGACCTTCCATGGCGCAATTGTGACGTTGCGTCTCTTCCAGCTGACGTCGCGCGGCTTTGTTAGCGTTCACCGCCGTTGTAATTTCGGCCGCTCCGCCGGCCAGAGAACCGAGAACTCCCAACAACGGTAGAAAACGGCAATACGCCACCTCGTTTCGCTGTCGGAAGTATTCGTTTCTTCGTCGACCTTTTGCTCGTTCGTGTTTTCCGTGTTTTCAAACCCATTCCGAGCTTCGTCTTAGCCTTTATGGCCGCCCAGACGGCTGTAGCGGCAACCCTCTCTCCGAGAGCCGAATCTCACGCGATGACGCGTCCTAACGCTCTCTCGGCGAGTATCTTATCCGCGTGTCTCTCGGTGAGGCCTTTGTCACGCGAATAGGCTATGTCGTGCTCGCGACACGCCGCGTCCAATGGATTTACACCCGGATCACCTCTAGCCAATCGTTCTCGCAGACGAGTACCCGGACCGCAAAACTGATAGCCGGGAATGTGCAATTCGATCGGAAATGCACCTATTGCGCGATTAAACAGACCTCTACCTGTTTTTAATTTCATTGACATTCGGCGCTAAAATCGTGAATGTTCGAAGGTCTCGACAGCAGGACGAACATTTTTGCGACTGAACGATTCGCGGTGCCGCGCACCTATAAATAGACGTTCGAACGAGAAAGTTTGATTCAGTCGTACAAAGTGCGAGAAAAAAAGAAATGAGATTTGTGCGACAACCGTTGGCGATTCGCGTGACGAATTGCGACAACAGATCACGTTCGATAGAGAACAACGCGGAGAGGCGTAGACACGGTACGATGCTGCCGACTACTATACGCGCGATCATTTGCGGCCCCTCGAATTGCGGTAAAACTAACGTTCTGATTAGTTTGCTGGAAAGTCCGCACGGTGTACGTTTCGAGAACGTGTACGTGTACTCAAAATCGCTGCAACAACCGAAATACCGATATCTGGAGAATTTACTGACATCGATCGACGAAATCGGCTACTACACCTTCTCTAATAACAGTGACGTCATTCCACCGAGCGACGCGTGTCCAAACTCGATCTTCGTCTTCGACGACGTGGCGTGCGATAAGCAAGACATCGTGAGAGAGTATTTCTCGATGGGCAGGCATTCGAGCGTCGACTGCTTTTATCTCTGTCAGACGTACGCAAAAATATCTAAACATCTGATACGCGACAACGCGAATCTGCTGATCCTGTTTAGGCAGGATGGCACTAATTTGAAACACGTGTACAACGATCACGTGAATACCGATATTTCGTACGATGAATTTTGCTCGTTGTGCCACGATTGTTGGCAATGCAAGTACGGATTCGTAGTGATAGACAAGGACAGCGCGCTTTCGAACGGCCGATACAGAAAAGGATTTAACGTGTTCGCGATACCGCAAAAGCGGTCAGTCGTCGCCGATACGTCGTCGAAGGTGAAACGTTAGCGAGAGAGCGTTACAGAGAGAAAAGATCGATACTCTGGTTTGTTTTTTTTCTCCCGCGATGGCTGCGATCGACGGGAGCGTGAATATTCGCGAACGCGAAAAGATCGTGAAAGATATCGCGAAAACGAGTGATTCAATTCGCAAGAAATTCTTCGCGCTTTGAAGACCGATAAGATCGAGATGGACATTGAGTTGGACACGCACTTCAGACCTCTCATCAGGCCGTTGAAAAAGATCGTCGACAACTCGAGCGCGATCGCGGTGAAGAAAGAGGAGCCGACGGAGAGCGTCGCTGACGCAAAAATCAAAATGCAATCAGTTCGACAGCGCGGGGAGGAGGAGGAGGAGGAGAAGAAGGAGGCTGCTACACCAAAGAAAAAGAGGGAACGATTAGACTCCTGGTCGGATCTGTCATCGTCGACACCGCGTAAATCTAATCAATCGAAACGCTCGAAAGTACTACCGATAACCTCTACACCGATAACTTCTACGCTGACGCGAACCGTGCGACGTACAAGTCCCGAATTCCGAAGACGTGGATGTTTTCGAAACCACGGACGACTTGATCGAGACGAATGTTCAAAAGCAGTTGCAAACGTCGGAGGGTCGAGAATTTTTTGTAGAAACGTTAGAAGATCAGTTGGGTCCACTGAGCCGATTGCACATCGCAGACGTTTTGGGCGCCGATTCAACGATAGACACCGTGTACGGTGTTTATCTCGGCAAGAATGAATTGATGCTCGGTAATAAACGTTTTGACGTGGACAAAGCGGATAACATTCATATCGGTGATGTACGATACGCCGGCACACCCGGTATTTACGAGTTGATTTTCAAAAAAATACCCGATGATAAGCTCTACACGGAGGCGGATAAGCAAAAGTACAAGGACATACTGTTGGCGACGATTGCTCATAAATACAAGCACGATCCTCGCGAGCAAGTAATGGGCAACAGGGGATTCAAGTATCTATATGTAATCTCACCGTTGATATCGATCGAACTCAAGAAGAAAAAATCCGGAAAGGGATTATTCGCGTCTCGCGCTATGACGCTAACCGACAATAACATCGACTACGTGCACTGGGACGACCCCAACGAGCTGGTGGATCGTCTGCGATTGCTCGACGCTTCGCGTCAAGCTGGCAACAATGCCCACGACAACGAGATCATGTCGATCATCGAGGAACTTCGCGAGGCTGGGCTTATTAGAAATTAAACGGCGCGACAGCAATTCGTTCAATCAGCGTCGAAATGCCGATCAATAAATTTGGATTGTTCGAGCACAGCGGAGACGCGACAAACTCCATTTCGTACCATCGGTGGAGCGGATTAATGAGCAATTTCGTGCGCAATAATGCTCTGTGTCACACCGCCACGGACTTTGACGCAAGGTCGCGCAAGATTCGTCGCGTAGCGCAACCTGAGACTGATGGTGACGCGGTTAACAAACTATACGTGGATCAGTGCGTTAAAAGTCTGCGAGATCAACGAAAAGAGTCAGACGAGAAGCTTACCGCGTTCGAGAAGGACGTGCAAGCGTTACAGACTGCGGTAAACGCGCTTCGGCGTACGAATATCGTTAGATTGGAAACGGCTAATGAACGATGAAGAAACGGTTCAGCAGAAACGACTATCGAACGGCGACGAGTGAAGAGAGGCAACGGTTAATTAACGACGGCGACGAACAGCAATGAACGATTCGAGAACGATTGTCGGACGGTTGTCGAACGGTTCAAGAACAGTTGTCGGACGGTTGTGGAACGGTTCAAAAACAGCTCAGAAACGATTACGAGCGGTTTAGAAACAGCTGCGAACTACACGGTGATAAGAAAGGCTACAAACGGCTAAAAAACGTCGACGACGACGACGACGATTAGTGACAAACAACGGTTAACTGACGACGACAAACGACAACGAACGGTTCAAGAACGATTGTCGGACGGCTGTCTAACGGTTCACGATGGCTCAGAAGCGGCTATAAACTGTTCAGAAGCGGTTATGAACTGTTCAGAAACTGCTACTAGAACGATGCACTAGAAGCAGAAACGGCGACAACGAAACATGAGACCGTTAAAATCCGATGTAGATAAAAATATCGAAAAGCGATGGTTGGTGGACGAATTGCACGCACCGGCGAGAAGAAATTTTCCCCGCAGACATGTCATAGTGCGACGGTACGACGACCTGTGGCAGGCTGACATCGTCGAGATGCGCCCGTACTCGCGTTTCAATGGAGGCCACCACTACATACTCACCGTCATCGATGTGTTGAGCAAGTACGCGTGGGTCGTGCCGCTCAAGGATAAAGGCGGCAGCGAGACAGCCGTCGCTATCGATGAGGACGCTGAGATAATTCGAGATAGCGGGAGGTGCTCTAATAACCTACAAACCGACATGGGGAAGGAATTTTACAACACCGACGTGCAACGTCTCGTGAGAAAACACAACATCAATCATTATTCCACGTATTCGGTGTTGGAGGCATCGGTCGTCGAGCGATTTAATCGCACGTTAAAAAACAACATGTGGAAGATGTTTACGCTCAACGGAACTTACAAGTGGATCGACGAGCTACCGCGACTCGTGTCGGATTACAACGCGCGCAAGCATCGAACGATCGGCATGCGACCCGTCGACGTTACCCCCGCGATCGCCGAAAGACTCTTGGCTACGGTGTACAGCGCAATAAAAATCGCGGGCCCGGCAAAGTTCAAAACGGGCGACTCGGTACGCGTCAGCAAATACAAGACGATTTTCGAGAACGGTTACACGCCGAATTGGACCACCGAGGTGTTTAAGATCGTCAGAGTGCAGATACCAATCCCGTAACCTACCTACTCGAGGACTATCGTGAAAAATCCGTCGCTGGAGCGTTCTTCGAGCACGAGTTGCATCGCGCGACTTATCCTGACGTGTATCTCGTGGAGAAAGTACTGCGCAGGAGGGGTGACGAGGTTTACGTGAAATGACTAGGATTCGACGGATCGCACAACTCTTGGATACACAAGAACAATGTTATTTAATTCGTGCAAACTGTATTTTATTCTTAATATAAAAATGATATATGTAAAGTGTTTGAAATATGTAATACATATAAAGTGTATAATAAAAAAATATAAAATACACATATATAGAATATCTTTATTAATATCCTTCCATTAACATAACACATACGTTACGTTATATACATACATACATACGTACATACATACATTCATACATTTATATGTTATACTACTACATTATATTACGTTACATACATTAGATACATATATACATACGTACATACATTATAATACATACATTACATACGTATATATATTATGTTATATTCGGTAATGTCCCCACGGCAACGTATCGGTCAAATCCGGCACGATATATCGCTTATTGTCGTACGGACTCAGAGCGATTTTTGTCTAGCTGATAGTGTACACTTCGTGCATTTTCGATCTTATGCACGACTGCGATCGAGTCATTTCGATCTCATTGTTCAGACACCGCGCGTAATCGTCGAACGTGATGGTACGCGCGATGACGTTGCTTTTGACACTTTTCGCTTTTTTACAGTCTTTTTTACCGTCGACTTGCAAGGCGTACATTTTCGCCCTAAGTCCAACGAATTCGGTTATAATGGCACCATTGTTTTCGTCCTTCATCAGGCCCGGCATTTTTTTATTCACGAGTGGCATACCATAAGTGTTATCTACCGCGTAATCACTCGTGGCAATGACGGCGTACACGATTGTCATCCGGCGCGAACGGTTTTTCGCAAATGTTACACAGCGTCGTGCTGTGAAATGTCTCCCACTCGTCTCGCGTTAGCTCTACCAAGCACACATTGTCTGACAAGATGTTCTTTACGCGATGCGCCAATCCGTTGAGTTTCTCGACGAACCACGCGACGCAGTCATTATCGCGACGAAATCGATACGCCGATAACGTTTCATCGTACGAGCACTGTACGTAGTATCCTATACT
>JASTWP010003057.1:0-31270 GCA_030770255.1 Temnothorax ravouxi
TTTTTTAAAGCAATTTTAATTTTAATAATGGGATAAACAAGGACACTATCGATAATGAAATTAACAAGTAAAAAGAGGCTTTGAAAGTTCAACGCGGTTGACGGTGCGTAAGTTAACGTTATATCGATCTTTAATAACTGCTAGAGTGGATAATTATAAATCGGATGTTTCGGCTCCTCTTTGAGCCATCTTCAGCGATGCGGTAACAATTAAATCAAAATGATCTCACGTTCTCCAGCGAGAAATGAGGTACTCGAGAATTCTACTCACTTATTTCTCGCCGAAGAACGTGAGATCATTTTGATTTAATTAATTGTTACCGCATCGCTGAAGATGGCTCGAAGCACAGCCGAAATGTCCCCGATTTATATGTACCCTACTTACGCACCGTCAACCGATTGAACTCTCAGGGCTCCTTTTCACTTGTTAATCTTGACTTCAACAAAATTTAATATTAAAGTTCCATCATTGCAAAACAGGTTCCTAATTAAATTGTCGCTGGATAAAATATCTGCTAAATCCTAACGCAAACGTTATGAAGCATCAAGAGCACAATATATAATTCACCGTTCCAACGCAATATCTTCTTGATACTAGAACTAGATTATACCACGTCACATCGTAAAAGCAAATGCATTTAATATTGTTAAATTTAGTATAATAGAGTCGTGACCAACGGCTGTGATTCACGTAAATTCGTGTGAAAGGTAAAATTCATATGGTTGCTCGGCTATAAGAGGGAAACTGGCTAGCGTAATTAGTTACATGCATCATAGAGCTTCGTTCAAGCATGAAGGGGCGATATGAAACGAATTCTTCTATCCGATCGACCGCGTTTGCGCAAAGCAACCGCAGCAACATTTATGCCGTTTCCATTGCGATGCTGTTGGTCTTCTGTGATCCCGCTACTTTTGTATCGTTTTCTGTGCTATCCCGCTCCGCTTCGATCCGCGAGAGTTCACGGGGTATTGAGCGAAAGGAACGCGTAATTCCTGAAGATTAGTGAGTAGTAAACGCGCGGCTTTCAAAACGCACGGTTAAAAAGCGGGGTTTACGGCGCATCGATGCCATGCATCAAACCGTACAAAAAAGCTATATAGCTTTGAATAAAACCTCCGTTGTAACGTTAAATGCGCGCAAATGTAACCGACCGATTAATATCTTCAATGTTTCATACGCATTTACGGACGATCTCGGTTATCGGGAATAAAGCGTTCCTCGCGCGAACTGTTCGCGAATATGTTCCCACGAGAAATACATTCTCAGTTACAGCAGCGTCATAAAACCATCGCGTTTCACAGCGACGTTTTTCGCGCGGTAACTCAGTATACGTGTCGCCAATATACCGCGTGATTATACTGCGTAGAAAAATGAAGCTGAGACAAAAAGAAAAATCCACGGAGACATTTTATATACCGTATTAATCTCGGCATAAAAGTGCTTCGTCTCTCCGGCGATTTCGTTGCGTAAATCGATACTGGGCGTTGTTACACCTCGTAGAAAATTTAATGGTTACTCTTTGCTCAGAAAAGTTATTTTATCTCTTAATAAATTGCAGCACAAATACATTGCACGCGGTGGTACAAAAATATTTTTAAACGTTTAAAATAAATTTAATTGTATCATCGATTATCAAAGGATATGTAATAACGGTTTGAGAAATAGATATAAAATTAAGAATGTTAATTCTTGTAATGTTAATGTGTGTATTAAAACACCTTCCGTCTAAATTGTATAAAATATATAGTAACTAATTGAATATATAAATTAAATATTATAATATAATTGAACTTTTTATATATAAAGTAGAAAAAAATGAGAAAAATGTCGATTCAATTACGTCAGCCTTTTCTATTACAATCGGAATTTTGTATAACCGGCAAAGGGGCTAAAGAACTCGCGGCACATCGGGGGATCGACGCCGCAGTGCGATTGCCGGGAAAACAATCTCCCGGATGCGAGATCGATGATCGTAGCGCGGTAAAATCACGCGCTCTTCTGGGCTTTACGATGGTGCGATCGACTCGTGCCTAGCACGCTTCGCGGTCCGGGCGCGGTCGTAAATCGGCCGCGATACGGCCGCGAAATTACACGGACGTATACCGGCGTTACAGCCACGGGAGCCCGCCTAACCCGGCAGATTCCATGAATCCCGATCGCATAATTCATCTCGCGGGCAGCCGTCGATCCCGCTGAGGCGTTAACGTCAGCGCCGCGCGTTTCATTCCATCTACGCCTATATGAGTAAAATTAGATCTCTTCGGCCATACTCACCACGGTATCACGTAAATTGCAAATATTTAGCAAATTTGAAAGATATTTCTCGGATAACCATCAAATAGATTTTATGGATTGCACGAAGTATTAAAGACAAATATACTCATTTCATATATAAAATATAAATCTCATCATATATATAAAATCTAAATCTAATTATTTTATATAATATAAGAACTTCCAAAATTCAATTTTAGAGATTGTGATAACAAATTAATAAAGAGAGCGCAGTCTAAAATTTTCTCGCTAGTACTATATTATGTATAAAGTCCAGAATTCTCTAAAATTATCTTATATAATAAAATCGATATCTTTGGGCGCTATTAAAAGCGTTGTGCGGTGAATCACAGAATTAAATAACCGCGGAGTATTGTCTTACCGCGCGTGATTAAATGGAGAATTTATGGATATCATCTACTTTAATTGCAACGTCACGATTCTGTTTCGTTTTCGCAATGTGTCTCAAGTTTAATAAACCCCTTCATCGCAGCTACTATACGCATTTGAATATTGAAACTCGCATATCTCGTTACCTTCGCTTACGTGCATAATTAGCGTTAACCGATGCGCGTGCATATGTATATGCGCGATTGGTTGCTTGCTACAATAACGCGCGTATCGCATCTATCCAAATATTAAACACAAGACATGAAAGCTAATTGTAACGACACAAAATAATAAATATAATTTTAAACCACAAACGTTGAACTACATAAGTAACAAAAGTTTATTGGTACATGTATTCAAGCAAATGTTATTTTTATTGTTAAATATTAAGCAATTGCAATAATTGAAACAGAGATTAAGATATTACACACGCGAATCTGAGAATAGGACTAAAGTTTCTCCACGAGATTGAATTTGATTATATAAATATCATCTCCATAATCTTTCTTTTCTCGAATATCTAACTCTATTTTTCAAAAATTCTTTCTTATATTATACTGCAATATAATGTGTCACAATAAAATTCGTTTTTGTGATACATAATGTTTATTCGTATTAAAAGAAGATTAATAATTACGTTACTATATATATTTTTATCTCCTCGGAAATTATAACTGCGACAAACGTCGATGATCGTCTTAAGATGATTCATTAAACTGAGATTTCCGAAAATGCGGCGCACGAAAGCGCTCGGAAACTGGATCGCGCCGTCTATGAGTATCCTCAGTCGAGGAACTTCGCAGTTTCTCCCAAAATTAGCGAAACTCGTTTACACCGCGAGGACAGGTAGTTTCGAGACAGGGCCGTTATAACGACGAACTCGACAGAAATGGTATACACGCGTCTACGTGCTTTTGGTGCAAGAAGAACAGGACAGGAGGGGAGAGGAAGGTACAGAGGAGAGAAAGGGGATGAGAGAGAGAGAGAGAGAGACGCAGCGACAGAGAACGGCTGATGCTCTAAGATACTGCAATTTCGGAGGGGCCGTTAACAAGGCACGTTACCAAGCACCGTTTCTGGTCGGTTGAAACTGATGAACATTCGGAATATTGCTGCTTCTCGGCGCGTATAAATTCCTCTAAATTTATCGAATTTGACATACGTGTCGGCTATACTAAAATTACATCATCGTAAAAGTATAAATCCAGAAATTTGAGCTATAGGCGTTCATATTATTAATTTTAAATCCCATTAATTCCCTATTCGTAGTTGTTACGTACATCAAAAACCGTATAAATGAGAATAAAATTTCGTATCTTGAAACGAGTCAAGTTATATTTATAACAAATGATCAATTCTGTAAGTAAGAAATAAAACGAAAAACAGAGGTTTACTCACAAATCCGTAAGTTGCTCCACCATCAACCGATGTTTTTCCCGTGCTCCTCACAGATGTTTATTCGCATTCATACGACACTCATTCGAACACGATTAGCTACGCACTAATTATTTACCGATATTACGTTAATTGCATGATACTTCGGCACTCCCGTCGTTGATCATACACGACACGAATTTTACTCCACTACGACGGAGTACTGTAACGTAAAATATTTACTTTAATGAAATAATCGTTATCTGGATATATGTTTACGATGTCGTCAATTGTGGCAATTAACTAAATTCACGGTACGATAATTATTAATGTTAATGACTACGGAGAGTCGTCGTGCTCGGACATCTTGTCGCGATCGCGTTTTGAACGGTAAATGCCGATCTACATAAAGACAGGATAGCAGGATGCAGGTCGCATACATAAACGCGAGATGACGTTTTGTCACACGCAGCGTACACGTATTCGCAAATCGGCCATACGCGACGAGTTGAACCAACCTCAACTTTCTGCGTTGCGTCGTTGCGAACAATTTGCGAATGCGTGCACGCTGCGTGCGATAAAACGTCATCTCGCGTTCGCAACTGCGTCCTACCTCCAGCGTCTTATGTAGCTCGGCCCTTTATTAATGCCACGACGGAGCGGGGCTGACTACTTCAAGTCTCGCGAACATAAAGCGAAGGTTGTATGTTGCAAAAGAGCCGTCGATTTCATTATCAGGAAATGTTTAATACACGAGATAAAACGTAAAATACATGTATGCTGTTTCTCGAGTGACTTGATTTGCAAATCATGAGTTACTTTGCGTTTTCAATCTTATAACAGCAGGAGAAAATTACATTTAAAACGCGAAAATTAGAAAATCAACGAAAAATGTACTCAAATCCGAATATTGCGAGAAAATAATTATCAAAAAACATGTATAAGTATCGAGAATAAATAATTTACAATCCCACTGTCCTTCGGTTTTTATCGCAAGCAATGAGTTTCGTGAGATATTTATCTGTTAGAAACTCGTCGTTTCAATAATCGAATCTACGGAAATCATGAATATTAATCGATTGTAGGGAAGAGATGCTCGTATAGGAAGTGATCACGTTTACGCCTTGTACCAGCCGTGAACACGTCTCAAGAGATAATGCAATACGCGGAGCAGCACGCGCCACTATACTTATCTGTTCGAGTACCGACGCACAAATGATAGCGGCTGGCCTTGGCGCGGGGAGCGCGGCGACGTTGTAGAACAACTGCGTTGTACGTTATGTTATAATAACAAAAGCCAAGGCTGCGTACCAGCGAAACTGTTATCGTCTCGAAATATCTTAATGCTTTATAAAATCACCAAATATCAGCTGTTCGCCGCTTGTATTTAAATTAAGCTCGATAAATGTGCTATTTTGCGACATCGTATGCTTCGTTCTATGGACTCATTAATATTGTCGTGGATGATGATTAATTTCATTCGATCGATAAGAGGAACGTTCCGAATGGAAACATTTTATAGTATCGAGTATTAAATTTTCAATAAATTGAGAATTTATTTTCAATCTGTTTGATACAGGTATAAATGTATATTATTGTTAGAAAATTTTAACCGTTACGTGAGTAATAATTTATGTTGTTTTTAATAATAATTTAAATACTTATTTATTCATTATTCCATTTAAACATTAAGGATAAAATTTATTTTTGTTTTGATCAAAAAGCAATTTTTTAAAAATTAATTTATTCCCTTAATCAAATCGCAATTACAAATATAATAAAACAAATATCAAATTGATCTCAAGATTTGTTACAACTGTACCATGTCTTAAGAACTGGTTTAATACTGCGTTTTTAGCAGTATGACTATACAATAGACTTGTTCTGCGAATACATTTTAACATTGCAATTTTAATAAAAAGAAAAAGAAAAAAGCTTAATATATTTATTGGCATTGATATTATTAATATTTATCTGTATGCATTTTTGTAATTATATAATCTTACTGCATAATAACGTATTAAAGAGATTAAAACACAGAAAAATTTAATCTATTAAATTGAGTTTTGCAATTATATATAGCTCTTAGAATTATTTATACAATTATTTAATAAAAAACTCATGAAATAAAATAAAACATGCAAATCCGTCGGTCGTCAGAAAACGAGTAAAAACGAGTAATGCTATACGGAGATACTAGCATAGCAAGCGAACTCGATTATAAATAGGGATTCTATTACAGCGGCTCGTAGGGCTTCCCAGAGCGTTGACATACTTGAAATACAATCCAATTTTATGTTGAGCGCAGCAAGAAAGTTTTCCGTACGTCGCGTCGGCATCATTTTCGAAGTCGATTACTCTCGCATTCGAAAGCGCCGCGCACTTTACTTCGTTCTCTAACATCGACAGATTCTGATTGTCTGAATTCTTCCGGATTTGTCGTGTGGACGCTATACCCTATATCTAATATATTTTGTTATTCTAGCTTTTCCTACGATCATTATCATTCATCAGAGAATCCATTTACCTAATGATTATATTATAAAATATATAAAATGTATGATTACAATAATCCTTCATCGAAGAAATCTTTATTCATTTCGCACAATGCATTTCGTGCTCGTATAGCACTCAAGCGATAGCGTTCCGGCCATACGGCGTAATCACCTTCATTGTTTTTAAGTATTTCGAACTTAACTCTATTCCACCGATTCACAAGTATATTGCAAAACGCATGTTCGTCAGCTTCGCTCGTGTAACGAAATCTCTTTGGAATTCTTATCCCAACACCACTCATATACCGTGTCGCTCTATTACTGCAAGCTGTTATTGTTCGTATCCACAGTTCTTCCCGCACACATGGATTTCCGATCGCCTTTCGCAGAGAGTACGTCGTCAGATTCCAGCGAGCGTCCTCCTTTATTTCCTGATTCCAGCAATTTTCCAGGTCCGTCCCATCAGTTGTTAAGATCGGTGGTGGAGACGCTCTGTTGTACAGCGAGTCATCGGAATCAGAATCGGACGCATACATATCCATTCTACTCTTATTTTTTCCATAGCGAACATTGTCCCCGTTTACAATGTGAAGTGAAAAAATCAAAAATTTTACATATATTGTCACAATCTTAAAGAATTTCTTGCAGCAGTTAGATCACATAAATGTATACTACACACATTCTTTTTTTTTTTTTTGACCCGGGGAAATTCTCCTAGGATACCCCCAGCCTCCGGAGAGAGGCCAGACGGTTATGTCGGACTTTTACCGACTAAAACCCCGGGGGGAGGGGGGTTGTCACAGCACTCTGTGGGACGAGGTCTCAGAAAACGCACTGTTTCTTCCGGAACTACGTTATACTACATACATATATATATATATATATATATATATATATATATATATATATACATTGCATACATTGCATACATACATACATGAATTTTCACTGTTCCTTATCATATAAAGGTATGCGATAATGGCCCCAAGACAACGTATCGATCGAATTCGGCACGATATATCGCTTATCGTCGTACGGACTCAGAGCGATCTTCGTCTCGCTGATAGTGTACACTTCGTGCAATTTCGATCGTATGCACGACTGTGGTCGAGTCATTTCAATCTCATCGTTCAGACACCGCGTGTAGTCGTCAAATGTGATGGTGCGCGCGATGACGTTGCTTTTGACACTTTTTGCTTTTTTACAGTCTTTTTTACCATCGACTCGCAAGGCGTACATTGTTGCCCTAAGTCTAACGAATTCGGTCATAATGGCACCATTGTTTTCGTCCTTCATCAGACCCGGCACTTTTTTATTGACGAGAGGCATACCGTACACGTTATCTACCGCGTAGTCACTCGTGTCGAACCTGACTATATCATGTTTCATGTTCTTATACGCATCGTCGCACTCGATATGATAAATCAAACTGTCCGTGTCGGTGTACATAATTCTACACGAGTCGCGGTACAGGGGAGACATGTACTCGTGGTGAAATTCGTATAGACACACCTTCGACAAGTCGAGGATGCACATACCGACGTAGATCGGTTTGTCGAATTTCACCTCGAGTTTGCGCAGTTCAATAGCTACCAGATTTTCCGAAAATACGCTCCTGCTGTGGAAATTCGGTCGCACGATCATTGCCTCGGCGCCGTATCGTCCGTCCCACTTCGTCAATAATTTTACATCGACGTGGTTTCGTACATTCTCCATCGTTTTCCCGAAAACTGCGTTATTCATTAATTTATATAAATTTTTTTCAAACTCATTTTTAGCCAATGTTCTAAATTTTGTATTGAGTTCAATGTAAGCGCGGAGCCACTCAGATTGAGCAAATTGTAATACGCGATGTATTTTAGTGACGCGAAGACCATGGCGCGTGCACTGCTGCAGATTGCGATAATGGATGACATAACGCTTCTTATTGTGCAGCGTGGCGAGAAGTTTGTCCTGCCGTTTGCCGGGCGGTTTATCGCGCGTCGGACAGAACGGTAGGTCAGTGTGCGCGTCATGTTTATCCCGCGGATACTCGAGATCGACCTCGAGAATATAACCCGTAGGCGAATCCTCAGCGATCGCGCTAAAGTCGAAATTCGAAACGTCTTCGACCCATCGAAACTCCGCGTAAGGTAATGGCTTACACATCGCCCAGCCGTACAAGTTGTTGACATCGAAGTACATTAGGTACGACGACGGTTTCGATGAATCGTACGACTGCATGTACTTGTTGTTGGCCTGCGCGTATCTGCCGGAACATTGACTCAGGCCGCCGCGAATACCACGTTCGATAAACATAACCATGTCAATGTTTGTCAACAGTTCGAAATTGACACGTGTATGTTTTAACATGGCGTCCCACGTAAAGCCTGGTAAAGTGTAATAGTACGCGGGATCAAGTCCGTAACTCGCGACGCAGCTGTCGCGAAAATTTTCAAACACGTCGGCCAACAGCAATACATCGGTTTTCAGATATAGATCGCTGTATTCGCCCAGGGTTCGAATGGAAAATCGCTGCCATACGTTCGCGGCGTGCGCGTAATCGCTCTCGGATACGGTGTCACCGGTCAAGGAACTGTAAAATAAATCGCGCGTTGGTAAACACGTATTGTCCAGCTTTTCAACGCTGTCCACGTATTCGTATGGAAAGACACCTTTTTGCGTCAATAATTTGAAATCGTCGTCGGATAACGTGTAAAAATTTGAACGTATAATTTTTAATTTATTATTATCTAGGAAGGATGCCAATTTTGCGAGACTCGCGCTCAGAAATTTGTATGAGTCGATAAATCTTAATTTTATATCATTGCGTAAATCAGATTTTTCCGCGGTGTCTTTCACGTGTTTAGTAAATAAGATGTACTTTTCCTTTGTTATAGACAGTACATCAATATTGCCTTCGAACGCGGCAGCTATCTCCTTGATAATGAAATGTGCGTCGTAGCCCGACAGATTGTGGAATATTACTGGGATGAAGTGAGAATCCTTATAATTCAGATTGCACGTCGAGTGTGCCGGACCTCTGTAACGCCCAGTTAGGTGGCAATGATCGCGCACACGATTATCATCCGGCGTGAATGGTTGTTCGCATATGTGACATTTCGCCGCGCTGTGATATGTCTCCCACTCGTCTCGCGTTAGGTCTACCATGCATACAATGTTGGACAAGATGTTCTTTACGCGATGCGCCAATCCTTTGAGTTCCTCGACGAACCACGCGACGCAGTCGTTATCGCGACGAAATCGATACGTTGATAATGAGTCGTCGTACGAGCACTGTACGTAGTATGCTATACTACATACTCGATGATGTTGATAGGCGTATGACGCGTGTTCCGTATCCGGTTGTGTCTTCTGCAGCACACATTCCAGATCGGCGTACACCACAAAGGGAAGTCGCTCTTTCCTGCTATGGTTCTTGAAGTTGAGCCACTTGTTGTCCTCGCTCGGCAATCGAATTGCGCAGTTGTTTATCTTTCGGCAGTCCACAGTGTGAGACTGCAACTTGTCGCTCGAACTAAAATAGTGAAGACATCTGCAAAAATAATACCATTTTTATAAAATTTTTTACACAAAATATAAAATATTTTATATATATTTTTAAAAGAAGTATAGGTACTTGCCGATCACAAATGTACTTTGTGTGTCCATGTTTATTAATTTGCGAGCTCACAAGGCGGGAGAGATGCTTAATCCACGCGAAATGTCCAACATTGTTGTCTCGCGGATCCTGCACGTACAGCAGATTCACGTGTTTATCACTGGTGTGGTCGGTAAGCCGTATTGGAAGAACGTTTGACGTCTTCTTTCCCTCGATCGTATAGACGTTGATGGATATATCGTTGAGTTGTTCAAATTTTTTAATTTGCCTCAACGTCATTGGGAATTCAATGTCTCGTACATTCAGTACCGTTGAATAATGCGGGTACGATGATTCCCGTTCCGAATGTCTTTCAGTTGGATGCAAGGCGGCTACCACTGACCACGCAAAACATGCATTGTCCATAGACAGCACATTGATCACCGCATGCTTCGTTTTAATGTCTTTAGATAATTCCAAGTGACACCCCGCGCGCAAAGGATTGTATTTGTTGACATTCACCGTCAAATTGAGGATTCGAGTCAACGCCCACAAGGGCGGCGGTGTGGTCTAGTGGTAGAGCGCCAGGCTCGTAATCTGAGGAACCAGGTTCGAGTCCACTAGAGCCATGAATCATGGAAAATTTTTTTTCCGAAAAAACCGCGCCCCTCCGTGCAAGATGCGGAGAAAACTGGGCTCCGTCTTTCGGAAGAGACGTTAAACTGTTGGTCCAAAGGAAGAAACAGTAAGGTAGTGGATGAAATGGAGGATCGAGTTTCGTTAATGTGGGCTCAATAACATGCCGCTCGTACCAATCGCGCAAGTGTGATGTACTACACAGTTCTTTGTTATTTGTACATATACTCTTATTGTCACGTTTATCACCCGCCACAAACTCCCCGTTGAATGCGGTGTTCACTTTGACGTAGTTATGTTCTTTTATAATGTCTCGCACTCGCTTGCACACTACGCTGCAGGCGTCTTCCAAAAACTGTCGCGGTTCTATATGGTCTATATTAATTACAGCACCGGTCATTATTCGCGTTTTGAACGCGGCATTGATTTCTTGCCATATGAGTTCTGCCGCGCGCGTGTCGCCACTGTTACCGGCGTTCGCATAATTACCACCGCTATGGATAAATTGTCTTTCCAATCGCGACTTCGCACCCTCGAGTCGCGCGATTCTGGCAACCAACGATTGCCTCTGCCCGATCGAGAGCCGCGGACGTTTGGCACTACTACGAAAGTCACGAGCTCGTGTCTCGAGCTGCTCGATGAATTCCACGCATTGCAGCGCCCATGTGAAAAATTCACCCAAAGTAGTGACTTGGTCGGACAGCTCCAACAGATCGCGTTCGGTTTGCTCCAATTGCTCCATGTTTTATCTATTTAGCACAAAGACAAACACCGTTTCTTCTTGCTCACTGTTGTGAAAAACAAAATTGTTCACGTCGCGAAAGCTAATGTTTGTTTCGTTGACATTCGCCGCAATCTTTAATCATCGGAGCGGGACCGTCGATGTGCGTTCGCTGCCACGGTTGGTTGTAATGTTCGTCACAGCGACGATAAGTCTGCACCTCCAAATCCGCCTTTATATGCTCCGGAAGCTTGTCCCACACGTAGTAAATGTGATCGCCGCACATTTGCAGCGGAACGGTTTTCGGCACGAATTGTAACTGTTCGGCGCTAAAATCGCGAATGTCCGAAGGCCTCGACAGCAGGACGAACATCGTTGCGATTGAGTGATATATAAGATTCTCTTTTACAGAGCACTCGCACATGATAATGTTCGATCATGCAATAACGAAGAAACCGCGATACTCTTCGATCGATGTATCACTCTAAAAAAATCTGGCTACTGCGGCTCGACGCGCTTCATCCCTCGTTATATACCCTTTGCTCTCTCTCTCACTCCAACTAATTTTTTGAAAGATCTTTTCCTTTGTCTCGCGTACTGCGTCGTAAAAATAGCGCGAATTTGTTTAGTCTACGCGATAACACCCCCTTTTTCCTAGAAAAACTGTTGTTTACAATGAACATGTTAGCCCAGTCAAATGGGCTGAAATTTTGACTTTTCAAGGAAATAATACTATGTGCGCTGCAACTAGCGTGGATGTGTGTCTTTTGGGGTGGTAATGAAGATACTAAAAGCCCACCCCCGTACCATTGTCGTAGCAAAAAGGGGGGTGCAAAAAAGGTCCCAAAAATTGGTTTTTTGCCAATAACTCAAAAAGTATCGCAATTAGGGGAAAAAGTGAAGACGTGAAAGTTGTAGAGAATTAAATTTCACACAAAAAAGGTCCAGAGAAAAATTTTGTACGACCAATTGCAGTCGATCCAGATTTTTTTGAAATAATAGGTATTTCATGAGAAATGAAAAACACGTGAGCGCGTCGCGCATTTTTTATCGATGGTTCGGAAATAGCGACTCGAATAAAAAAATAGTTCAAATAAAAGTTGTAGACAATTCAATTACGAACAATTTCCTTTTTTATTTTTTTCGATACGATCAGTATTGACAGAGATATGAATTTTTTAAACATTTATTATCGCGCGGTCAATATGACTGAAAAGCGTTATCGCAATAAATGGTATTAAATGAAATAATAATTAATTAATTATTAATAATATGTGAATTATGAATAATGTGTACATAATTTATGATAACTTAATGAAATATAATGGTTTGCAAGTAAACCTTTGTGTCGTAGTGTCTTCCAGGGAAGAAAATTTTTTCTCCTCACTTTGTAATAATTTGTAGCAGTTTCTTCGATATTTTTACATGTTTTATTGTAATTTCAATATTGTAAACTGCTAAAAAATCTGAAATTACTGGAAAATGGTATATATTGTATATATTGAAGTGCACAAAATTGTAATTGTCACTGGATTTTATTACAAACGTACGAAATAATTATTAAATAAAAACATAATAAAAAAGTCAATTGTAGTATGTACATTAGTTAGTTTCTTCGTCATTTTCGTTTTGTATGTCCTCATCGTTGTCGGAATCGCTCCTTGCCGGAATTTGATACAAATTGAAACAACCAGTCTCAACACAATTCAGACAGAGATCAGAACATTTAAGTCCGGCTTTTTTACACCCACAAGATGCTGTGCAATTTGTTTTGCAACTGCAAGCAACTAATTTCAGCAGCTCTTGTGGGGCAGGAGGTTCGGTCATTGTGACGGGTTGAAGATATCCATCAATCGATTGCTGTAATTTTCTGCAGTTCGTCAATGATTACGTGTACACACAGACATGCACGACACGTTAAAATATTTTAATGTTCGTATACACAGCATGTAACATCCACAGAACAGTAAGATGCCACGTTTTCAACTCGGAATCCAACGAATAACTGACCCCACACTGAAGCCCGACCAGCTGCTTGCCCGGTACTATCCGACGCCAAGACATTTCTTGTGTACTATTCGTCCTAAAAATATCGCAGCGGTACTGAATGACACGTAAATGTATGCAGAATGACTTCCAATACTTGAAAAAAATCTAAAAATTTGTTAAGTTCATTATTTTTAACTTTGAAAATGCTCCAAAATTTCACTTTTCTGCAAATTCAAAATCACAAGCATTTTCAATTGTCCGTTTCATAATACTACTTATTACAAATCGAATATCAAAGTATCAGTTTTGTAGGAAATTTTATCAGCTTTAATTTTGATCGGATAAAATTTCTTCGTAAAATCAATAGAAAAGAAGATACATGCAAAAAACTAAATACAAATGCCACTTTTGCATAATTTCTTTAAAAAACACCACTTTTCAAGGGTTCTTTTTTTAAAGAAATCATACCTTTCGATTAACTTACAGTGCTGCATTACTTTCACACACATATAAACTACTAAAAATAGGAGAGATCCAATTTTTAAAAAATTATTACGCATATATTTTTTCAATATATTATTAATTTCGTATGAAATTGTATTTTTCATGAAAGTTTTAAACAGCTGTAACTTGTTAACAAATGATCGTACGAAGATGAACCAAACGCCGTTTTAAAGATAATTTAATTCTCTTCAAAAAATGTAGACAGACATTTTGACCTACAGCTAACCGAAAGTGACTTTTTTTGACAAAATCCACAAAAAATGACAATTTTTCATGTTTATTAGCATTATCACCTACGCATATGTCCAAAATGAGTTTGCATATACATCAAAATTTTCGAAATTTAATTATCTTTTACTTTCATCGGATGTAATATTTGCGTTAAACTTACAGATGTTGAGTTACAAGCGATTTTACCACTAAAAATCATACTCGAAGAGCGATAATAAATGTTTTATAAAATTCATATCTCTGTCAATATTGATCGTATCGAAAAAAATAAAAAAGGAAATTGTTCGTAATTGAATTGTCTACAACTTTTATTTGAACTACTTTTTTATTCGAGTCGCTATTTCCGAACCATCGATAAAAAATGCGCGACGCGCTCACGTGTTTTTCATTTCTCATGAAATACCTATTATTTCAAAAAAATCTGGATCGACTGCAATTAATCGTACAAAATTTTTCTCTGGACCTTTTTTGTGTGAAATTTAATTCTCTACAACTTTCACGTCTTCACTTTTTCCCCTAATTGCGATACTTTTTGAGTTATTGGCAAAAAACCAATTTTTGGGACCTTTTTTGCACCCCCCTTTTTGCTACGACAATGGTACGGGGGTGGGCTTTTAGTATCTTCATTACCACCCCAAAAGACACACATCCACGCTAGTTGCAGCGCACATAGTATTATTTCCTTGAAAAGTCAAAATTTCAGCCCATTTGACTGGGCTAACATGTTCATTGTAAACAACAGTTTTTCTAACCCCAAAAGACACACATCCACGCTAGTTGCAGCGCACATAGTATTATTTCCTTGAAAAATACCCGTTTGACTGGGCTATGTCCCGACAGGTTCGATGTGTTATCGGGTCGATCATCGTCCCGATGACGTCATTTCTCCTTTTGTCTTTTCACGTACTGCGTAGATGGATTGTTTTTTAAGTATAAATCTTACTATATTTTCCTCGCACGCATTTCTATTCGAGCCGTATATGCGACGTCCGTCGGAGCATCGGCTGCGTGAATTTACATTCAAAATATCACATATCATAACTTAGATTAGAAGCGAGGCGTCGATGTTCCGATGAACGTCGGCGCTAGTCTTTGTCTCGCCTTTGTAGCGCGAGACGTATTGCGACTATCAGTTTTATACACCGCCATAATAATTTTTTCTCTGGCGACTTTTTCAACCGTCATTGCGTTCAGTCCCAGCGTGGTTGCGAGCGTGTTTAAACGTGCCGTTCGCGCGGATATAATTTTCGGGATTGGCGGCGCGGTTAATCGCCTTTGTTTTGTGAATGTGAGATGGAGGATCGCGGTCATGGGGTTCCCCTTCACCAAAATTAATGGTGGTGTTTGGCGCTCGCCAAATTGTATATATAGTTCTCCTTAGTTTAGTTATGTACATACTATTTGATTATCTCTCGTTTAACGTATTTCGGGACTCGCGCGAAACGTCGGCGGATCGCGATCGACACGCGTAATCGATGTTTCCGCGACTCACCAATCGGTGCTGCCCTCGTTCACCCCACGCGGGCACCCGTCTAACGAAGAGCAAGTACTCCCGCTCCCGACACTTACAGCGCCGGAGCACGAACACTCTCTCACAAGAAGTCCTTCGTTTAACACGTCTCGGGGTGCACACGCACTACGCTATACCGTCGGATTCCGAGATCCAGAAGGTTCGCCAGATCGACGGCCTTCCGTGTTTGCTTGCTTTGCTGCCTGCCTTGCTTGCCCCGCTGTTTGCTTGCTGCCTGCCTTAGCCCGCTGCCTTGCTGCACGTGCCACCACGAGCTTGCACGAGACGGATCCTCGAGGAGACGACGGCATCCCGAACGGTGAGTCGCATGCCTTTTACATCGATTCTCGCTTTCTATTCGCTTTGGGGAGGCATTACACACCTCCCCTGGTCCTTCGAGTCACGCTTATCGCAAATCCGGGGACGGCTACACCGCCCCCCGAGCATTGGTCCTTCGAGCCGGATCGTCGCGTCATTGAATACCGCCGACCTTTCGCTAGAGTACCTCGTTAAATGCGTTAAAGAGCTATCGCGCAAGGCTTCCCTAGACGTGGAACGCTTTCGTGAAGTTAATTCGCTCGCGCATTTGCATCTATATAATCGGAGTAGCTCGCCCGCCACGATATCTCTCGACCGCAGGATCGCTCAATCGCAGGATCGCTCGCGACGGGAATACACGCGCGGAGCCGTGTGCGCCATTATCGCTGATCGCTCGACCGTCGAATTGACGGCACATAATTAAATCGTCATTGTCGCCCAGTTAGCAATACGATTGAATATACTAATTAAGGAATATTCCTTCGCGAATATTCCATCGTGCCATCGCACATACATTTCAAACGAGCCATACGTTACTCGCCACCTTGGCGGGCGGACGCTATTGTTTGTCTCTTTTTTTTTTGCCGTCGGAATTCAGAGTCTTTGTGCCTCGTTGTTTTCGTACACCGTGTGGATCGTTCGAACTGCCATCGACTCAGAATAATATTTCGCTGTCCTTCGACCGTTCTGACTTGTATACGCTATTATAATTCTCTATTATAATAAGTACTGGTCGTTCCTCTTATCTCCTTCGCCTCTTCGCGGTGAAGATATTCAAGTTCTCGCAATTATTAGTCGCTAAATTGCACCATGTCAAAGAAAGCACAACCTCGTCGTGAATTGTGCATTCGTCGTATGCGTGAGATCCATGATCTCTCCCTACAAGTCGCAACCGACGCGGCAATGCGCGCAAACTTCCTCGGCCGCTACTCGAGCGTGGCAAAACTCGCGGATGATTTTGAGAGTGCGCATCTGAAAATCGTGCAGGAAACCTCGGATTTCGACGCCGAGGACGTGATTCGGGCCGAGTTCGATAAGATGCACTACGCTGTAAAGGGCCGGTACCACGTGGTCACCGGCGCGCCGCACGGAACCGCACAGACGCAGCCCTCGGGCCAGACCTCGGCTATCAAATTGCCGAAGATCTCGCTTCCGCAGTTCTCGGGCGATCTATCGTTATGGCCTTCTTTCATCGCGTTTTTTAATACGTCGATACATGATAACCGGCAGATTTCCGCGATCGAGAAATACCAATATCTGTTGGCATCGCTGAAGGACGAAGCCCTCAACGTAATTAAAAACTTGCCGTTCGCCGCGGAGTACTATCCGATTGCTTACGACGCGCTCCTCGCTCGATATCGGAACAAAAGGAAGCTTGCGGACTATCATTTACGCTCCATGTTTGAGGCAACATCGCTGAAGACGGAGTCGGCCGAGGCTCTCCAAAAATTGTTAGACGCGTTTACCGAGAATACGCGCGCGCTCTCTCTGATGAAATTCCCGACAGATTCGTGGGATTTTGTTCTGCTGACATTCTTGTTGGACAGGCTTCCGCGTTCCCTTCGGGAAAAATTCGAATCTGCTCACCGGGCTGAGGAAATACCGCGATATGCTCAACTCACGCAGTTTCTGTCAGAACATTGTAAGGTTCTGGAGGCCGCCGCGGGCCCGTCCACTACATCGATCAAACCTAAGCCTAGGTCGGTCTCGTCGTTCGTTACTCATACGGCCGACTGCCCGATTTGCAAGGAACAGCACTACATCTCAAAGTGCCCGCGATTCCTAAAACTCTCGCCGAGGGAGAGACAGTCCCAGGCGCGCGATTCGAAACTGTGCCTTAACTGCCTGCGATCGGGGCACGGAATGAAGAACTGTCCTTCCGCGTGGACGTGTCGAACATGCGGCGCGAAGCATCATACGCTCTTGCATCACGAGCGGAGCTCGGACTCTAACTCTACGACCGAACCCGTGACCGCGACTCCTGTCGCGCAGGACCTCGCGGACGCTCCTCAATCGGAGGAAAAACCGATCGTCACAATAACGAGTCGAGCCGATAGGGTCGTGCTACTATCCACCGTACGAGCTGAGGTGATAGACGCCCACGGCAACGCGTTACCTGTCCGTGTGCTATTGGATAGCGCGAGTCAGGCTAATTTTGTTACAGAAGGCTGCCTTCGGAGAGGCGGCTTCCGTCGAACGCGACACAGCGCGACCGTATTCGCAGTAAATGAGGCTAAGGCGGCCACAACGAGGGGCCTTACCTCTTTCGTAATTCGTGCGCGCGGTCAAGACGATACTCGATTCTCAATCGAAGCTACGGTCCTCCCTCGCATCACCTCGCCGTTGCCTAACGAAAGGATTGAAGTCCAATCGTGGACTCATTTGAAGGGATTGACGCTCGCGGATCCCGAGTATTGCTTGCCCGGTAATATTGACATTTTGTTGGGAGCAGAGTGGTTTGTATCCCTACTGCGTGACGGTCGTCGTAAGGGAGGAAAGGGAGAACCCGACGCTTTCAATACAATTTTCGGTTGGGTACTCACTGGTGCGGTATCTTCGGTGCAAGCCGCACCCCTGCGTTCGTTCGCGACTACACTCGAGTCGATCGAGACCTCAATCGGCCGCTTTTGGCAATTAGAAGAGGTGCCGGACGACACTTCGTGCTCGGAGGAAGATCGCCGTTGTACGGATTTCTTCGCTAGAACCACGTATCGGGATTCCACGGGTCGGTTCGTGGTTTCGTATCCATTCGCGACAGATCCTCCTACATTCGTCGACTCGCGTTCCATCGCCGTAAGTCGTCTCCGTGCGCTCGAGCGCCGATTCCGATCTAACCCTGAGTTTCGCGTCAGTTATAACGAGTTCATGCAAGACTATCTCGACAGCGGTCATATGAAATTGCTACGTAATCCATTCCCGGCGGATGGACACGTTTATTATTTGCCGCATCACGGCGTGTACAAACTCGATAGCACTACCACAAAGCTGCGGGTAGTTTTCAACGCTTCGTCGCGATGCGCTAACGGACTGTCGCTGAACGACACGTTGCTTAGCGGCCCGAAATTGCAGCAAGACTTGCTCGCAATCTTAATTAGATTTCGCGCCGAACCGGTGGCCCTCACCGCGGATGTGAAGCAGATGTTCCGCCAGATCTGGATAAACCCAGCGCAATGCGACTACCAACGCATTGTCTGGCGTTTTTCAGAGTCAGATCCTATCTTGGATTATATCCTCCAGACGGTTACCTTCGGCGTAACTAGCTCACCGTTCCTGGCGATCTACTGCTTACTCCAGCTCGCGATTCTATATCGGACAGAATATCCCTTGGCCTACGCCGCTTTACTCGAGGCTCTTTACGTCGACGATGTCGTGATTAGCGTTCGTACCGTGGAGCAGACTCGCGCACTTCGTGACCAGCTGCTATCGCTACTCCGCCGCGCCGGCTTCGAGCTTAGAAAATGGGCGAGCAGCCATCCCGCCGCGTTGGATGGGCTCGACCCTCAGTTATGCAATCAAACAATGTTGTCGTTTAAATCGAGCGAGGATCATTCCGTTAAAACCTTAGGCCTACGATGGCACTCACAATCCGATAGTTTCGGATTTCACGTCAATCCGTTGGACCGCAAGTGCACTAAACGTACTATACTCTCGGAGGTGGCGCGTATCTACGACCCCCTGGGATTGCTGGCTCCACTCACGTTCAGCGCGAAATGTCTCATCCAGCGCTTGTGGAAGCTCAAGCTGGAATGGGACGACGAGCCTCCGACCGATATCTGTCGCGATTGGGATCGTTTCCAGGCGGAAATCGACGAGCTCGCTTCCCTACGCATTCCTCGCACGTTTGACACACGCAATGTCATTCGCCGTGAACTGCATGGCTTTTGTGATGCCAGTGAACTGGGCTACGGGGCCGTGATTTATTTACGTTTTGTCACCCGGGATGGTGTAGTCGTTCGTTTGCTCTGCGCGAGATCTAAAGTGGCACCGCTCCGGTCCGTCTCTATTCCACGTTTAGAGCTCTGTGCAGCTTTGCTACTCTCTAGACTCATCACTTACGTGCGTCAAGTCCTCAAGGGACACCTCGAGATCGACGCCGAAAACGCGTGGTCGGATTCCGAGGTGGCTCTTGCGTGGATTCGCTCGTCTCCACACAAGTGGAAGACATTTGTTCGCAACCGTGTCGCTCTTATTCAAGAGAAACTTCCGGTCTCTGCTTGGGGCCACGTCAATACGGAATCCAATCCGGCGGATCATTGCTCCCGCGGACTTTATCCCCGAGATCTGGTAGCTAATACGATGTGGTGGACGGGCCCCGAATGGCTCGTGCACTTCGAGCCCCAAAATGAACCTACCTCTCGTTTAGATATTCTTCCTACGGAGGAGGAACGAATCGCGGTTCTTGTCGCGCTCGATTCACCCGACGTGGTTTATACGTTATTGGATAAATTCTCGTCGTTAGACAAAATCTGTCGAATAATCGCGTATATGTTTCGCTTTGTAAATAGGTTTCGCGTCAAGTCGACTCACGCGTTCTTGGCCATTGATCAGCTCGAGCTGCATTCCGCACTACTGATCATAGTAAAATTAGTGCAAGCGGATGCATTCCGAGAGGAAATAGACCGGCTTAGGGTCGGGAAGGGGATTCCTAAGCCTCTTCTCAAGCTCGCTCCCTTTCTCGATCCCTCGGGCGTCCTCAGGGTGGGCGGTAGACTCGTGCAGTCAGCGCTGCCGTTCGAGAACAAGCACCCCGCACTCCTACCTAGCAAACATCGACTCACGGAGCTCGTGATCGAGCAGATGCACTACGCTCACCTCCACCCGGGTAGACGCGCGATGCAGTACTTATTGGCTCGCAGGTTTTGGATTCTCGGAGTACACCGCGCAATTCGACGTGTGCTTTCGCGATGCCATAAGTGTTTCCGAGCCAATCCTCGCGCTACTCCACCTTTCATGGCGACCCTGCCGGCTGAGCGAGTCAGTCAGGTCAAGCCATTCTCGATTACAGGAGTCGATTTCGCGGGACCATTCTCGTTGGTCACCCGTCGAGCCCGCGGAGTCTCCTCCTTCAAAGCATATGTCTGTTTGTTCGTCTGCTTCGCAATCAAAGCTATTCACCTGGAGGTAGTACTTTCGTTGTCTACGGATTCATTCCTAGCTGCGTTGCAACGATTCGTGGCGCGACGCGGACGCTGCTCGCTCCTTTATAGCGACTGCGGCACTAATTTCGTGGGGGCCGCGCGCGAACTCGAGACTCACATGAGCCTCGCGGCGGAGCGAGAGAGAATCAAGTGGACATTCAATCCTCCCTCAGCGCCCCACTTCGGGGGCCTCTGGGAGTCGGGCGTCCGGTCTTTCAAAACCCACCTGCGACGAGTGGTGGGCGACCAAGTCTTGACGATCGAGGAGTTTACTACGGTTCTCGCACAAATCGAGGCCGTCTTGAACTCTCGTCCCCTCTGCCCCGTGAGTACCGATCCGTCAGACCTCGAGGTCCTATCCCCGGGGCATTTCCTTACCATGGAGCCCCTGGTATCCGTTCCCACGCACGACGTGACTCCCGTGCCTGTTAATCGTCTGAGTCGATGGCAGCTCATTCAGCGAATCCACCAGGACTTCTGGAAACGCTGGCACCAGGAGTATCTCAACACGCTCCAACAGCGTCCCAAATGGTTGAACTCCGTGAATCAGATCGCTGTCGGCTCGCTGGTCCTCATCAAGGACGCCAACATGTCCCCGTTACGTTGGAAACGTGGACGCGTGGAGGCGCTACACCCGGGTAGCGATGGCGTCTCACGTGTCGCCACGGTGCGGGTGGCGGATGGCTCGGTCGTGCGTCCCCTTGTGAAATTGTGCCCCCTACCAATGGGCACCGTTCCACAGGCGACTGTCACCGTTTAAATTTTAAAATACAACACGTTGTATTTTGGTGGGCGGTATGTTTGACGCTCGCCAAATTGTATATATAGTTCTCCTTAGTTTAGTTATGTACATACTATTTGATTATCTCTCGTTTAACGTATTTCGGGACTCGCGCGAAACGTCGGCGGATCGCGATCGACACGCGTAATCGATGTTTCCGCGACTCACCAATCGGTGCTGCCCTCGTTCACCCCACGCGGGCACCCGTCTAACGAAGAGCAAGTACTCCCGCTCCCGACACTTACAGCGCCGGAGCACGAACACTCTCTCACAAGAAGTCCTTCGTTTAACACGTCTCGGGGTGCACACGCACTACGCTATACCGTCGGATTCCGAGATCCAGAAGGTTCGCCAGATCGACGGCCTTCCGTGCTTGCTTGCTTTGCTGCCTGCCTTGCTTGCCCCGCTGTTTGCTTGCTGCCTGCCTTAGCCCGCTGCCTTGCTGCACGTGCCACCACGAGCTTGCACGAGACGGATCCTCGAGGAGACGACGGCATCCCGAACGGTGAGTCGCATGCCTTTTACATCGATTCTCGCTTTCTATTCGCTTTGGGGAGGCATTACACACCTCCCCTGGTCCTTCGAGTCACGCTTATCGCAAATCCGGGGACGGCTACACCGCCCCCCGAGCAGGTGGAGTTACGATATATGTAACTAAATCACGTAAGATTGAATGGCTGTATATTACGTGATTACTTTTACGTCTTGAAACTCCACCATTACTTTTGGCGACGTAGTTAATCGCTCTGTGTGATTGTTAAGATGGAGGGTCGCGGTTATGAGACTCCCCTCATTAAACCGAACCAAAATTAATGTTGGAGTTGCAAGACGGACTGTAATCACGTAACATACAGCCTTTTAATCTTACATAATTACTTTACGATATCTTGTAACTCCAGCTCCTCAGTACGAAAACACGACGTCAAGCCCGGGGCCGCTCGTCGAGTCCGCGCAAAGTGTTACACGTACATTTTTTTTTTTAATAAGTTTTTTGTGTATGAACGTGTTTTTTTTTGGTGATTAAACTAAATTTCTTGTGATGTCTTTGCGCGAATCTCGTGTACCTAAAGACATAGAAGACAGTGAAATTTTGGGGGAGCCCGATGCTCCCCAGTTTGAAAAACACGCTCCTACTTAGTGCGCTATCGAGTTAGTTTTACTATCGTGCCTAGCGGCGTCGTTGCGAACGTAACCCGCGACCGGCGCGACGCGCACCCCCCCGCGCGGACCCGCAGCGCGACGCGGACCCCCCCCGCGGACCCGCAGACCCGCGGCGGCGGCGGCGGCGGAACGGACCCGCGGCGCGGCTGAGTCACTCCCCGGTGAGTCATCCTCGGTGAATCACCCCGGTGAGTCATCCAGGTGAGTCATCCCCGGTGAGTCACCCAGGTGAGTCATCCCCAGTGAGTCACCCCCGGTGAGTCACCCCCGGTGAGTCATCACGGTGGTATGCCAAGGTCACCCCCCTCCCCCTCACCCCCCTCGTAATCCGATATCCTTGATATCCGATGCCCCCCTCTCCCTCACCCCTCGTAATCTGATATCTTTGTGTAACCCGATACCCCGCCCCTCACCCCTCCCCCTCACCCCCGCGTAATCCGAAACCCTTGTGTAACCCGATACCCCGCCCCTCACCCCTCACCCTCACCCCCCGTATTTCCCGTACCCCCCCTCTCTCACCCCTTTCGGAGCCCCCGGGGCAGAATCGGCTTATAACAACTACTGACGATTAAGAGAATATGTCGGATACGCTGCGTTTCTTGACGCTGACTCGACGATGACGTTGTCTCGCAGTGATGGTAGATGACTTTCTGTTTACAGCACGAGTCTTCTTCTTCTTCGATGATTTTTTGATCGTTATTCTCTTCCTCTGCTTGTTCTTTGACGATTTTCTTTTGTCCGTTTGAGGACGACGACGTTTACGAACTGCGACGCGACTGTCGTGGATGCCGAGGGGAAACTAAAACGCTGAATTTTTTGCGGTTACTTTATACCCCGATCCCTTCATCATGCTGCTTATCTTCTCCTGTGCTTTTTTTTTTAAGATTTCCACTCGATTCCTTGAGGCGAGTTTTGAGCGCCTCCTTCAACGGTGTATTATTTTCGACATCTTTCATCACATTGATACCCGCGCGTAAAGCTTCTTTACCGACCGCTCGCGCGCCTCTACTTAGGAAAGGCAGCACCTTTCTGAATAATCCTCCGAGAAAACTACCGATTCCATGACCTCGTTGATAGAGTGCTCCGACGAAAACTCTTGGAATTCCTCCGCCTCGTCCACTCTGGTGTGAATCGTAATATTCGTAGTCCATGGTACTGAAATTATTTTTTTTTTTTTCGACGACGACGACACTCCGCGTTGTTACTGGAAACGTCTAAAGTGCAATGTCACCGTCAGCGTCCCGGATTCGAATGGTATATTTTTTCCGAGTTGATCTTTTATATCTATTTCAATCGTGCGGAAATTTGTTTTGCGTAATGGAATATAATGCAGCGGAGAGAAATGTTTTACCTGATTCGTTCCGTAAGCGTCCACGTGATTATAGCGGTATGTTTCGACCGGCACTATTCGGAGAAGAGGTTTGCGCGTCACCTGTTACATAAGGCTCACAAATATCGCAATAAACGAACATTTTATCTGGAATACCGCGCTGCAAACTACAAGGTTCACGACTATAGAAAGCTGTTTCGCGCGCACCTCTATTTTCGCTAATATAGCCAAGTTTAATATATTTTGCGGTAAACGCTTGGTTGGAAGAAGGATAAATTGCGTAGCGTTTGACAGAAAATTCGCCATAGTATTCGGGATTATCGAGAAGAACATGACCTAAACCGAGTATTTGTAGAAGAGTATCGGAAAGGCACATATGATGTATTAGATTGCATTCACTTGCGTTAAAAGTAATGCTGATGTGGGTTTTTCCTCCAGTCTTCTCTTGTTGATCTAAATAAAAGTGCGAGTCAGCTTGTTTGCATGCTTCATTAATCGCCGAGATAAGTTCTCTGGCATTTTTGTAAAGTCCGAACCAAAATGTGCTTTTTTTCGCCACCTGTACTTTCTCTTTTTCTTCTTCCGGTTTAGTATCGTAGAAGAGGATTTCATTTTCCTTATAGCGCAAGTGTAAAAGAGTACTGGGAAATTGAATCTCGCTAAGCGCCACTTCCCATTCGCCGTGTAAGTGTACAGTTTGAGGTAATTCTGTAACGAATGACGAGGTTCTATTTTCTGGGAAATAGCGCATGCTGCTATTGCTCGGAAGAACCATGAGAAATTGGTCGTCCCTCATCTTGAGGAATAAGAGAAGTTAAATTCGAAGCGGGGATCCAAGAGTCGAACTTGCTGGGATAACCGCGCCAGCTAACTAACACCTGTTTATTAGCACCGTGTCCCCTGGTTTTTATCACGCGATCGACAATAAACTCTTCTTCCTGCAAGTTTTTCTCTACCCTAGCTAATTCCTGCTCGTAAAAAATACCGTCTATGACTTCATCCGCTATATCGCTCAATTCGTACACGCGTGGTTTTCGCCACTCGAGAACGCGGTGAATTCAAAATATCTCTTCACTCCACCTCGCTTCGTATCCTTTCTCGAAGGTAGCTTTTGCTCTACTGACGCGAACGAGGTCTCCGACACTGTATTTAGCTTTTCGCGCGCGTTTCATCTTTTCGCTCTTTCTCCATCGTCGAATTATATTTTCGCGCGCGACACGAGCGTTTTCTCTCGTAACGACAGCCGGCTGCATTCTAATGGAGGAATAACGGGTGTGAAGCGCTTACGATATCCTGCAAAACATCGACGTAGCGTCGCGTATTTTTATGCGTAAAATAGCGCCACATTCGCTCCTTCAACGTTCTGTTGAAGCGCTCGACGACGGCAGCTTTGATATCCGGATTACGGGCCACGCGAAAACGTATGTCGTTTTCTTCCAGAAACTTTTGCAACGGACGTCCGATAAATTCTTTTCCTTTATCCGTTTGTAAGTATACCGGTACGCGCCCGTCGCTCTTCGAGAGCACGTGCTGGAAAGCCGTCGTCACGTGCTCACTCGTTTTGTCTCGTAGCGGTTCTACCCAGACAAATTTACTAAGCACGTCTATAATCACCAGAAGATACGAATATCCGTCGCTGTAACTTTTGAGATTTCGGAGCTCGATCAAATCGGCCTCCCACAGATCGTCGATATTCGACACGTTGTAATGCAACCGGAAATGGAAATTTTTTAATGGAAATTTTTTGCGCGATGGACGATGCAACGTGTAAGCGTCTTGCGTTTCGAGCCAACGCGTGACTTCGTTACGGGAGAAATTCGGTTTAGCGGCGCGCGTCAGATTATCCGTTGCCGAATAGCCCGCGTAATGTCGTGGATCGTAGTAAAATTTTTCAAGTTCCGTCATTTCTGTTTACTCCAATCGAGTAAGCGTCTTTTCTTCGCCTCCTGCGTATTAACGGTACTTTTCGGTGTCTCTGTCGGTGTGGAACTCCCGAGAGGTCGAAATGTCGCGATATTCGAAGAACTAGCGGTTAATAATGTCTTATTTCTCACTAGTACTGAGGGGACGTTTAAGACGCGAAGTAATCGTGCGAACTGAAGTCTCCCCGTTGCTTTCACGGTTTTTCTTTCGCGCATAGCCTCGTTTATCAGGTCGTCGATATTCGAATCTTTTATAACGCTGCCGTCTATAGTGACGACTCCATCTTCGTTCCAGCTAATTCTACTCGGAACTGCTTTATCGAACAAATACTTTAACAGTAAGCGAGCATTCGCGCGATAAGTTTTTGGCACGCTATCCAGTATTCTTTTACTGCTTTTTGACATAACAAAATTACGCTCGTTTGACGTGACAGTAGCAGGAGCAGCAGCAGCAGTGACGGCAGCCGCGACGTCATTTTTCGCCATAATACCGCTAGAGTGTGAAGCCGATTCGAGATCGCGCGTTATCGTTGTTTCGTAATCGTCATCGACGTCGTTATTGTCGTTGTCCGCATTTTCATACCCTTCATCGTTGCGCGCGTCCCGATTTCGCTTTCGCGCTACGCGAACAAAATGAAGATATCGCCAAAGTGCCTCTTTATATTTTTTCCATTTCTCCCCGACGTCGAGTGGTAAGGGTGAATTAAGAATGAGACTCATCTCCGCATCGAGTCGCGATAGAGGTGTTCCCGGTGTACGCACGGAAATATTGGCGTTCTCCGAATTTTCGCTGTTTTCCATCGTTCGTTCGCTACCGACGGCGGCAAACGCGGTGGGGAGCGTTTGTTGCGATAATTGACGCTGCATTCTTTCGAGATTTTCCGTAGTGATCAAAACCATCTTCTTTGCCCTTTCCATAACGAGCGTTTTAATCTCTACCGCCGATAATTCGCGACAGTAAGGCGGCTAATATAGGACCGATAATATAAGGTAAGAATCCACCTTGTTGTACCAATAGCTTTCTTTTAGTCTTCAAATTACTGCCTTTTGACGCAATGCGTCGCAGCGTCGCTTTGTGTTTGCTCAATCGCTTTTTTTCACGTCGTTCGAGCGGAACGTTACCTTTGAGCGTGTTGAAAACGCATTTGCTGATACACCGTATTAATTTATCGTCAGCGGTCCGTAAGAAGGTCGCGCGTTGATTTTTGTTCAAATACAACAAGAAGACAGGTATTTTTCTTTCCGATCGAGCGTCTGGCGTTTTTCGTCGCTCTGTCTGATTTCGCGTTATTTTCTTTCTTTTCCATCGCGAGAAAATTACACGACTGACCAGCGTGAGCGCTAGTGCGCGTCTTTTATACGTAGTTGTTGGAAAATGATCTACGCGGTACGTAGACGAAATGTGCCGTATCGTCGGGAAAGATACACGTACGAAATCGATATTCGTCCGGAGTCGATTGTTTCAAATCGAGCAGTAGATACCCGTGCGGTCTCGACGTGGCGTCGTAGTACGCCTCTTCTAGAAACTTTGGATTGTTGGGAAAGACTTGACGCGCTAAATGACGAATTTGCGCACGATCGCGAGGATTCTTGAAAACCACGATGTAATTTGCATTGAGCGATATATCGCGTTGCCCGCGTCCCTGATGAAAAAGATTTTGCGAGATGAGAATTACGCTGAGATTCTTATGATGACTGCCTTTGGTAAAGAGATCCACGATTGCGTCGCTCGATGACGATTCTCTCATAAGATCGTCGATTATCACCAATTTAGGGGAAAGCGGATCGGCGGAATAATCTTCCGGACGTGGCAATCCCTCGCGAAATTCAATTATATTTTTCTTCACCGTTGCTTCCTCGCGCGCGTCGTATTGTAATTGACGATAAGCCTCCTGCCACTCGGCGTAGTAAAACAAAACTCTCTCGAAACGTACGTCGGACATGTGATTGACGGAGAAAGGTTTTCACGAAGATCGTCTTCCCACAACCGGTGGGACCACACACGATCGACGTCCAGGGATGTTTTCAGTGCACGTCCATTTTGCGAAATGATTGACTCGAATTCCGTGCGTGACTTCAAAAAGAATAATTTGAGTAGGAGAGGGGCGGGAGGAGGGAATAAGCTAATCATCGGCGGCGGCGGCGGCGGCGGCGAACGCGCGCACCAGCGTGTCCCCGCAAACGCTCGCGCGAGCGAACATCACCGCGGCCGTCGATCAGCTGATTTGCGCGCCGCGGTGGGCATAAGCTTATCCCGCATGTCTGAGCTTATTACAATTCCGCAGCGAGAGCATCGCGATCGACGAGCTTGTATGCTCCGAGCGGAGGATAAAAAATAAATGTGACGAAAAAAAATAAGGAAAAAATGGGGGAAAATTATATGGTACACAACAATTTACGTTTTAAATGTAAAAATATTTTATTTTTTAGAAATTTTTTGAAAAAAAACAAATTTTTAAAAATTTTATATTTAAACACACAAAATATATTTACATATTGCTACATTATATTTTTTGGTTACATATATACAAAAATCCTTTTACACTTAACTATTTTTACAAAATTAAAAACTATTTACAAAATAATATGAGAACATTTTTTTTTACCCTAATGTGGCAGAAAACTTGTAAGCCTAACTTAACAATAAAGAAGAAAAAGAAGAAAAAGTTATTCACTCCACGTAACCGTACGGAAGTGAATAACGACTATTGATAAATCTACGTTTTAGCAATACCGGTGCGCACGTTTTCGTTTCTTCGCGAGTTATAATTTCGTGAAACGCGGTGCGTCGAATTGCACTAAAACGCAGATTTATTGACGTCCCCGCCGACGACGTTCCTTCTTCTCCTCCTTCTTTTTCGCCTCTACGCTCTCTCTCTCTTTGTATTAGTAAGTTTTTAATACTATTGTTTATAACTAAAGAATTTTTATAATTTAAAGTAATGCCTTTTACTTTACACGACTCTACAGTACGACCGTCCGGTGTACGAACGATAAGCATAGAATTTTGGCCCGCCGGACACGAACTTCTCGATATAGCTGCCGCGACCGTAGCTCTCGAGTTCGTCCGTCATGTCGCCGAGGAAGTTTCCGGTACGCGGTTCGTACTCGTTCGGATCGCCTGTACTTAAATATATACACGAGTCGGTATCGTAATATAAAATGTGCTTACCTAATGCTTCTAAATACTCGTAAAGTTTTAGTCGCGCTAGTGCCGTCGTGTACGCCGCGATTACGACATTTGTCAACGGGGAAGCCACGACGGCTTCTTCTCGTAACCGCCACGAAGCATATATCACCTCGTCGTTGACGGGTAATATGTCGATTATCTCGTGCTCGGGACTCGTGAGCAAAGTCATAAAACGCTGATAAGATTTCACGACCTCGGTCTGTGGCAAATTGGTTCGTTGGCCGAATTTTCCCCAGAAAGAATTTAAACAGAGTTTCGCGACCGAGCGCAGGCCAGGATTCCGGACAATATTGTGCTTATTGAGAACAACACCCTCGGTTTCCGCGTATTCCCGCAGGTATCGTTCTTTCGCCTCGTCATCATGGCAATCACTCGGCCACCCACTAGCTTCCTGTTTTAACTTTAAAAACGTATTTATGTATTCGGCGAACAAACCGCCTTGCCGAGTACCGGGGTCATATCGCGCAACTTTATAATTCCATATTTCGCTCACATTTGTCACGAGATAACCTTTCTCGACGGCTTTGCGCAATTCGGCGGATACCCAAGTACCCTCGAATTCACGATCGGCGGGGTTATCGTGAGTGCACGCGGCCTGCGAGAACGTTTCGCAGCAACTACGACATAACGCGAACAATAATTTTCCGCGTACGCGATATGGGTGTACCGGGTGAAAAAGATCGCGCGGTGGAAGTACTCGACATCGGATGAGACCTTCGAACGAGTCAAAATTATAATTCGGTGCAGTTCCGATTATCGCTCGGGATTCTTCACCGATAAAAATATCGGGGTGACCGATCGGAAAAGCACCGGTTTTCAGTACGTATGGATACAGAGAGCATACGTCCACGTAACGTATTTTCTCCGTAGCCCGAATTTCACGACAGATGGCGATGTTTCTTGTGCGTCCTCCGTAAAACGCGTCGCGAGGATCGAGAGGCGCGTGTTTCAGTAACGGATGATTTTCCAGAAAATCTTTCATTACCTGATTTTCGCGCAACTCGCGGTCGAAAGCGCACTCCCACATCTCCGTCACGCGGTACCCCTTTCTTCGGAAACGACATGTCATCGCGAGTGTTCGTTCGTAGCGCGCGTCGATCTTGTCATCGCGATTCCGGTCGAAGGCGTTCTATCACGATTTACCTGAAAACATGTTGGACATCCGTGCCAAAAGCAACCGTGAAATTGTAGTACGTAACGTTGCGTCTCGTCGTCATTAGTCGGCGTCTCGTAATATTTGTCAACGCGCGTGCCGTCGATTTTATGCTCGCGCCCTCGTCCTGCGTGAATTATGGGATGTCCGAGCACGTGCTCCATCCACACTAACCATTGTAGAGCTTTGCGCGAGTGATTATCGGCGAATCTATATTCTCCCGCCGGAATAACTCCTATTTCTTCTTTGCGCAGAAAGTTTTTGCAAAAAACTCATGCACGTGGAGGCGATAGTCGTGCATTCCTCGAACGGACACACGTTCCCGCATTCTAAAAAAATTTTTCTAAAAGCCATACACGCGCGTCGAAGAATATCCACGTCGTTACGGCAATATTTAATAATTTCATTTTGGAAGTTAAAAATGAAGTTGTTACGCGTCATCTCCGCGTGCCACGAAAGAAACCGTTCGCGTTCTTCCGGTTTCATATGCTCGGGAGAAAAATATCGTGTGTCGGGTATCGGACCGATATAATTTTGATTTTCGCGGGTGTTAAACAAATGTGGAAAAATGCC
>JASTWP010003058.1:0-31265 GCA_030770255.1 Temnothorax ravouxi
CTCGAACTAGGGACTGGTTTCTCATATCGTCACCTGTGCCCGGCCTTAGCCTCTTGATCGGCTATCTCTATTTCGTATTGTCATGGGGTCCGAGAAACATGGAACATCGAAAGCCGTTCCAACTAAAAAACACTCTAGTCGTTTATAACTTTTTGCAGATTCTTCTTAGCACATGGCTATTTAAGGAAGGCATGGAAGCCATATTCCTCCATAATTACAGCTTGACATGCGAATCGGTGGACTTTTCATACACGCCGTATGCTCTAAGAGTATGTAAATACTCTCTTGCATATTAAATGTATCCCTAAGTTTTCACCGAGTTCTCAATTAGCTAACAATTTACCCTCGACATTTGTTTCATTCATAACTTGAAAGAACGTTATATACATATGTTACTTTATTATCATCCCAGCTTGAATGTAGAATATTTTTATTCGTTCGAGACAATGCGAATATTGTAATTAAATTTTTCTAGCGCGACAGAAAGAGAGAACGGAATGGAATGTCTGCTAATTATATCTTCATCCGCTTGCGCGATATTTGTTTTAGGTCGCAAGAGACGTTTACATTTATTTTCTGGCGAAACTCACAGAGCTCCTCGACACGGTGTTCTTCGTATTGCGCAAGAAGGAGAAGCAAATCACATTTCTTCACATGTACCATCATACCGTGATGCCAATGATATCGTGGGGCGCTACAAAGTATTATCCCGGTGGCCATGGCGTCTTTGTAGGTACGTTAAAATAAACAAGTAATATAATGCATCGAATTTCTTCTTTTCTGGTAATGTTACTTGTATACATGTTCGCCGGCTTCAATCAGATCGAGATCACATATATGTGGATTCAACATGTGCTTTCTTTACAGGAATTATAAACAGCTTCGTGCACATTATCATGTACACTTATTATCTACTGGCAGCATTGCTACCTCACCATCAGCATAAACGGTATCTCTGGTGGAAGAAATACATTACCAACCTACAAATGGTACGGACTAGTACGCAGCAAATAAATCGACACTTAATCGATGAATCTTCTTTCCAAAAGACTGCCATTTTTTTTTACAATTTTCACCGATTATTTTATCTTAACAAATTATTTAATCTACAATTAACTGATTGTTTCTGTCTTTGTTCAACAGACCCAATTCTGTATCGCCTTTATACACAACTGCTTATTGTTGTTCTACGATTGCGACTATCCGAAATGGTCGGTAGTTCTGGTGCTGCCGAACGCGATGTTCTTCTATTTCCTGTTTTCGGACTTCTACAATAATGCTTATGCTTCCAAGAAGGAAAACGACGGCGCAGCGCCGCCGTCGATTCAGAACTCGACCAAAGCGAACGGTGCCGTGGAGAAAGTGAGCAGCCACAAGATACCGAACGGAAAAGGGAAAAGCGACTAAACGGGTACAGCCGAGGAAAGAGACGATGCGATCGCAATGAGACGGTCACTACCATTTCACTTGAATCGCACCGCAGTCTCTAACCCGCTAATCTAGCCGACGTATTACGGCTGCGGAACGTTCCACGCTGGGGAACGTTCAACGCGCCGTAAAAAAGACAAAGTAAACCAAAACGCAGAGGCGACCGGACATTTGCGCAAACTGAACACATCTGACTATTCAACAGTTGAATTTTCAAGCCTTTTATACAAACGGAAGCGATCCATTCATTACGTATCTTCTTGTACGATAAGAGATCGGAGTTATATCGAACAGCTAAGTCGTCGAGGATACAATGCATGCATAATTAGCGTGTAGGATACTTAAATCGTCGCATTTTATATATGGTGATTTCAGTGGAGAAATAATGAAAAGGTTAATGCATTCTGTTTGCCTCTATTTATATTATTTATTAATAATTTTAAATAATACGGAATATCTTGCAGCTTGTTGACAAAGTTTAATTACGGTTATTTACGATTTTAAAACCGCAGATTTTTTAGATTAAAAATAAATTACTTGTCCTGCATTTTCGAAATGCACAAAACAATATTTTATCTCTTATGACTTATGATTTATGATTTATATGTCATCAAATTCTAAATAATCAATATCATAAAATTTTCATTGTTACATGAGAAGATTGTTTTTCGCGGAATGCGTAAAACATCGTAACACTCGTGTCATTGTTATATAAAGTAATATTATTTTTATGGAACAATATTGAGAAATTTCATGAATGAGGGGTTTCAGAAAATTAATTATTCAGAAAATCGAACTACTACATTTTTCATGGAATGCAGAGGATACATACCGAGAAATGTTCACTTAAAGCACTATTGTCATAATCTCCGTTTTTTAAAGACTATCGTGGTCGGTTTAATGGCTTTACAGTAGTAAGTATATTAATTGACAACGATAGTCGCTTGTAAGATTATACAGATTTAGTTGTAAAGGTATAATCGCGAATTAAATTGCGGTTTATCGTGAGGAGGTTACGAATAGAAACGAGTGGATCACTGTGACGAGAAGTTAATAGTTTTGTACCTCATGTGTATGACATAGCGACGTATCTTGTGATTAATCACACGATTAGACTCAATCACGGTACTAGAATGGTATTATTAATTAATGCGTACAATTTTACGATAGTTTTTTAATGTGTAAATTAATCACTTATGTGCATTAATGAAGAATTTAGAGAGATATTTTCAAATTTACAATAATGTAAAACTTTCCTCAATTGTCATTTTGAAATTGTGCGGTACATTCTATCTCTGATCTTTTTGCGTATTTTGAGCACTGTTTAAAATGCGCAATCGATAGTTAATAATACTAATATGGGAGGTAGGATGAAACCGTTCATTAAAATTTGTGAATCAAACGCATTACTTCTAAGAATGTGGTGCAATGATTTATATTTTACTATCTTGACATGTGTGATGTTTGATGCAACACGATGATGAAGTTTATTGGAGATACTCTTAAATATGTGTATTATATTCTTTTTTATCTTATATTGCATTTTTTTCCTAGAAAAAATCTTTTTCTTGTTTAGCAATAAACTCTTATTAATAAACTATTATATTATTATTATCGTAACATAGACAAACAGATATATTTCTAAGAGATATAAAATATACTGTTTAAATAAAAAGTATTCATAAAATTTTAAGTTATTCATAAAACCAGCAAAATTGTAACTATAACTGTTAAAAGTGTTTTCAAAATCACAAATAGGAAAAACAAAAAATTTTAAACTTGAGATTACTAAGTTTTCTCTATTGATAAAAGACGCTCGAAAGAGAAAATAATTTAGAATTCTGCTGAGAATATCTTCATTAGATGTCATCAGGTGTACATAATGAATATAAGTATGCGCGGTATAATACAACATGTGCGTTCAAGATTTCGAATAGTAGTTTTTGAAGTTACACGTCAAATGTGTTCGAAACAAGTCAATAATCAAATCTGTATGTCAAACAGTTGTAGACGTCGTTATAAAGACAAGGAGTATATATGACTAATCGTTATTTTGAATAAGATAACAATGATATATATATATTGGGATTTTTAGTCGTGACGTCACAAGGCCAAGATGGCTGGCCTATTCCTGAAAGTACTAGAGCTGTTATATGTAAACACATATAAAGCTTGTGTTTTTCATAAATAATTAATGAAATAACGGTGTTTGTGATAAAAAAGTGCGATGGGTGAAAATTTTATTAGTTATTATTAATCTTCAATTGATAACAGGAGTGTTTGAAATATTTTTGCCTTCAAAAAATCGGTGAATTGTTTTTACATACTACATTTAGTATACAATTTATTATAACTAATATTACTTATTAACATTTAGTGATTATATTTTACTTGTTATTGTTCAGTTATTATCATATTGACTTGCCAGGCAAAACGTTATTAGTCACTTCTGTCAAAGTACGAAAAACACACTGCCCACTTTTTGGTTATCAATTCTGGTTTTGCTATTTTCAAAACTCTCCCATTCTTTTCGAACATCAATCTTCTCTATATTTCCAAACATGTCTTTTTTCTCAGTATATAACTTTCCTTTAGGTGGAACATGTGGAATCGCACAGAGGTATTTTTTAATCCACAGTTTTTGCAGCCAAATGCACAGCAAGAATCGCGATTTTTTGTGTCTCTAGGGGAAAACCTTGCCCCTCTGTCTTCTAGGTGTTCACCCATCGCACTTTTTTTTATTACAAACACCGTTATTTCATTAATTATTTATGAAAAACACAAGCTTTATATGTGTTTACATATGACAGCTTTAATACTTTCAGGAATAGGCCAGCCATCTTGGCCTTGTGACGTCACGACTGAAAATCCCAATAGGTACGTGATATTAACAATATTCATAAACTTTAAATATGTCAATTAATTGAACGTAGTTACGAAAACAGAAAAAAGCAATTCAAGGATAATATTTTTTTGTCAGAGCTGCTTTTTAAATAAAAAACTACATATAACTAAATATAAATATTTAATTTGTAAGATTAGATATTATTTAGGTAAGTTTGAACAAGTTCGAGGTATCCAAAAGTTGATAGTTTCTTGTGGTTCAATTAACATTTATATTTTTATGATTAGACTTTTTTTTAGCAATATAATGTTCATTTTTTCTACAATTTAGAAATTTTGATATCAAATCTTTTTCTATAGAAATATATATTATCTATTAATTTATTTCAAAAATTTATGTTACAAAATTGTTTACTTAAATTCCTAGATTAATACTTTTTCAAAAATATTTAATGAAACTTACAATTAGATGCTTAGTTTATTAAAGAAGTTTTTTATTTCATTGTTTATATCACTTTAATAATAAAAGTACGTGGCGCTGCAATAGATTGTAATTATTACATTTTTTTAATTTTAGTTTTTTATATAGAAATTGAAAATAAATTTTAATGCAAATTAAAAAAACTAAATGTTTAATCTAAACGAGGAAAATCAATTTCGGATGCACGCTGTAAAAAGCGTTAATATAAAAAATAATGATTAATTAAATCCAAAGAATATGGGTTTAAGTTTGCATGCTAATTTGCGTCAATTGCTGAGTGCCTCATAAAATGTCTCATAATTTCTTATCTTTCTTCTTTCTTCTTTTCATCTCTTCATCTCATTTTATATTTCAATAATAATTTTATAACAATTTTAATAAATTCGTAATTCGTAAATTCGTAATTTATTGCCTATCCCCGCAGGGTTCGCAATCTACCACCAATATTACCCTTCTCCTCTCACTTTAACCCTTTGGACCAACGGCTTAACGTCTCTTTCCGAAAGACGGAGCCCAGTTTTCTCCGCACAAGAGCCTATCTTGCACGGAGGGACGCGGTTTTTTCGGAAAAAAACTTTTCCATGATTCATGGCTCTAGTGGACTCGAACCTGGTTCCTCAGATTACGAGTCTGGCGCTCTACCACTAGACCACACCGCCGCCCTATAACAATTTTAATATATCTTGGGATAAAATATGCGTAAGGTTTGGCGTACAGTTTATGCTTTGGAAATACTGAAATGAGGGATTCTTAATGTAAATAATTATCAGCTGCTGTATTTCTTTTAATTTCGAAATTATGCGATTTCAAAGAATTGCAGTTTCAGAACTATAAGGTGGATTGCTTAAATGCGACCTCACTTGGATAGATATAACTATGTCAATCGCAATCTTGTATTATATATTATGCGTGTAATTTGTTGTAGAATAAAAGTATATCATTATTATGACACATTGTTGTAACTGTTTATTTTACCTTTTAACAAAATTTTCGCAAAATTTGACTTTTGCTTATTTGAGAAAATAATAAACATAGTTACTGTGAAAAATGCATAGTTTATAATAAACTAAACATTGTCATTGGAAAGCTGTATAGACAAGATCTAAAGGACAGAGATATGTTTACTGGGATGCTTTCCTTGTCTAATTGTGTAGTTGGTGGGGAGACAAGGAAAGCATCTTAATAAGCATATACATATATCTTCTTTAGAATGTTAAATCTTGCCTACAACTCTCTAATTATAATGTTCAGTCTATTATGTATATGTATACGTCTACAGAAAAATGGAACCCAATATTTGTACAATTTCACTATAGAAGTATATATCAGATAAGACAATTGTAATTAATGACATAAGATCTGAATAAAATGTTGAATTTTTCATACAATTTGTATCATACACATTGCCCATGTCTTCGTGTTTGCTATGTACCTTTATGAAATTTTATATCGTTTTTATATAAGTTTCTTCTTTTGTTATATTTTATGTTCATACACATTTTGTCTAAATTATTTAAATTATGTAATTTTTTGTATAACAAAGTAATTTTAAATAAGACATTTTAGAAATATACATATCTATGTATATTTTTTTGAACCAAATTTTTATCAAATTAAAGTTTGTTTAAATTTTTAAATTAAACATTATATAGTTTGTATAGGAAAATTTAAAAATTAATAAGATCTTTATTGTAATTTAATTATTTTCGGTCAAACCGGAAGAGGCTAAAAAGAATTATATGTGCATTTTTTCGTAATAAATGCTTAAGTAGTAAAATAAAAATGTAATAAAATATATAAATTTTAATTTTTAGATATAAATAAATAAATAAATAAATAATTAAGAAAAAGAAAAGACATAATATTAAATTAAATTGGTGCATTGTAGGTTGTAGCCATATATTTTGTTCTATGTTTACTTAACAATATATTATTCCTTTATTATTTATATAAAACTTAGATAAAGATATACATTATATAAAAATTTATTTTTGCCGAATTTATTAATTATTTGCAGTGTAATATTTATAACTAATTATTTATAACTAATTACTATTTTATTTTCTTCTTATACGCTTGACGATAGAAGTCGTTAAATAAATACATAAAACTTATAATAATTATTACCAAGAAATAAGTCAGAGCTTTTGGTGTTCGACAATCCATGATCAATGTTAATATTAGGTGAATTAACATTAAAACAAACTGCAGCTGAAATTTGAAACAGAATTAGAGAGTTATTAAATGTGATTTGTATAGCTAACGTTTCCGTAATTTGTTTATTTTATTTGACAAACAATTAAATTAAAAATATATTATATATAAATTAAATTAATAGATACTACTATTTTACGACATTAACGAAAAAAGATGACAAAGAAAAATAACACAGACATTTATAACAAAATTCTGTCATGTGTATGTCGTCAAAAAAATATTAAAATAGAACATAATATAAAATATAATTAGAGATATTTATAATATTATAAAAATACATATTTATAATATTATAAACATCTTTGTTTAATTTCTGTAATTTGCTTTAACAGTCAATTATACAAAAGTTAATTACCAGCTGAATCCAAGTCATATATTTCTTCCACCAGAGATACTTTTTGTACTTAGGGCCAAGAGCCGCGATGAAATAATAACTGTACATAATAACATGGACCAAAGAATTCAAGTAACCTAGGATAACACCTTGTTCACCAGGCAGGAATTTCAAATAGCACCACAAGAAGACTACCATGATAGTATGATGGTAAACATGAAGAAAAGTAATCTGATTTTGCTTTTTTCTCAAAACAAAAAATACCTTAAAAATCAAAACATTTAAATATTAAATTTCTTCTTACATTTTTACATTTTTTCTATAAAATTCTTTGCTTAATTTTATTTAAACGTTTTCTTATATTTAAAATATCTGTTAATTGATATCTTAATTTGTAATGTTATTAATGATTTTTATTTTGAAGAGATATCAATGTCTATAAAACTGATAAATGTAATAATTAATATTAAGAAAAAATAAATAAATTTAAAAAGACCTATGTGAGTAATAAAATTTTCATTAATTATATCGTTTATGATAAATTTATGTATTACTTCTACATCAAAATGCTTTTGTTTCAATATTTTTTATGCTTTATAATATATTCTGATATTATGTCTGAAAAAGGTATATTTTTCCGATGACAAGTTAGCAAAACGTTCTGTTCATGTTTTAAAATGTTTGCAATAATTTTCGTTAGTTAACTGTCGGATCAATGGTACATGGTATTTTTACAAGTCAATAATTAAAAAATGATATGTTTTTTGTATTAAATTTATTATAAATCAATTAACTTAAACTTTAATTTTTAACTAATCAATTATTTTTGTCATTATAAATTTTCTTACCGTGTCCAGAAGTTCGGTAATTTTTGCGAAAAAATACCACCAAGCAACTTGTAAAATCTGTACGAACGACATATACATATATATAAATAACATACTGGAGAAATATATTTGCTGTTTATTAAAAACTGTTAAAATTATTTAAATTAAATTCAATATTGTTAACAATTGCGAAAGAAATGTTTATCGTTATTCGTACGTTTTCTGGAGGTGATATATAATCTTGAGTATCATATCCATGAGCGGGGAACAAATATTTAATATCGATGTTCAATATCTAAAATCGACAAATGTTTTATATTGATTATTGTATGTCTCAAAATATGTATGTGTTAATGTAATAGTTTAGTCAAACTTCTTGTTATATTCTTGCATGTATTAATCTTATTTAATTTTGAATACCTGCTTATATGTTGGTTAAAAAAAAATGTTAATTAAACTTGAATAATTTTTATATTTAATAATTAGAACATTTCAAGTTTAAATAATATTAAATAAATAAATTATAATTCTCAAGTTATTTAAACGTATAATTAATAAGTATTTATCTGAAATATCCTTTTGTGATATTTTTAATGGTTTATATGGCATTCTTCTGAACATATAATATGAGAAAATGTAGAACGGAGTATTTATATGTCGTGATTACGTTTTTTTATTCTTAATATTAAACACTGATGGAATAAATGTACTACAAAAAATTAAACTTACCGAACCTGTCAACCAAATAATACTGAAGAGTACTTGAAATGCGTTATATAAGATCATAATGGTATTTAGCTGAAAGGCCGGCCGTTTTTCCATCATTTTTGGTCCAGCTTTTAAAACAAATATTAAATATGCGCCGACGATACATAATATAGGACCCGGAGATTCCATTAGAAACCAAGTATCTACCACGGGATCTGTCACAGAGAAAAAAAGTATAATTTATTTATTTTTGGCAAATTTTTCAAAAGTAAAATGTGTTATTCTTATCTATACACATTTACGTATAATATATATGATAAAATATAAAGTAATAATTGCGTAAATATTATTAGAAAATGCGTGAAAATAGCATTAAAATGCATCTGTGAAATATTAAGCAGAATATAGTTATCACATGTTAATATCGTGTTAGTATTATGAACAAAGTATTATTATATGAAACGTAAAGATTATTCCTAAATCCTTTTACATGATGTGTCTGATAAAATGGATGTGCTTGGAACATGCGTATATTTATGTTTATTAATATCCACGATAATTTATGCGAGTATATGTATGAGAGATGTCGTTTATAAAAATCATTCTAACGATGAAGAACCTCTTAACATAACAAAATATTATATAACAAGTTACTTCTGTCAAGTTTCACGTGCGTATATGATTGGTGATACCAGGTATATTTGCATTCACAAGAATACTTATTGATTCTTTCTTTATTTAGCATAAAACAAAGCAGTTGAGTTGTACGATTAATTATGTGATTGTAAGAATTATTCTTCTTAAGTGTGACAAAAAAATTTTGCCGCGTTGAATAAATACATTAGACATCGTTAATACATGTGTACGACTGTATAAATCTATAAACAGCGTATTGTATTTTCGTTACATATAAACAAAAAATTCATTTTAAGTATATACATAATTTAGAACATTTTGTAAATTTCTGAGTTTATTTATAAAGAAAAATATTCTTTATAAATAGAACAATATTCTTATGGTAGATTTTGTGCCATTTTGTTAAAAAGAACTTACCTCGAACATTTCTGAAGACTTCATTATAGTTGCTAATAATTTGTATGAGACTAGCCATATTGATGATGTTTCATAAGAAATGGTTCTTGACTTATTTACCAGAAAGTCTGAAATATATCAATTTTGTTTATCTGCACATTAAGCAAATTATACTGTTGTAAAAAACAAATAGTCGATGTAAATCCATCATAAACTTATATTCGCTTTGCTTTTGAAAAATCTTGATGCACATTATAAATAAAATAATATCAATAAAAAAAATCGTGTTTTACTGTTTTATAATATACCTATTATAATGTGTAACAAATAATATAAATTAAAAAGTTAAAATTAATACTTAATAAAATTCTAATAAATAAAAACAAAATAAATAAACAATACAATATAAGAAAATCATTAAAATGAAAATTGAAATGCTAGAAACAACATGCAAAGTTATGTAACCGCAAATACTTAATTGCCCAATCAACTACAATATTCTTATATAAAAGAAGATGACAAATATAAAAAATAATAATTACCCGTTTATCATGGTCGATATTCATTCGTAAGGGAAGAAATAGCAGTACACTAAGAAAATAATGACAATTATCTGAGAGACGTTCCTGATGTACGTACGTGCCAGTAAGATTTACGAAGACGTGTGTGCTAGCTAAACTGTTGGAGTTCCTAGAGATCCTAAATCTAAATCATACGAAGACGTATACGTCATATATGCATAATGTTACATCCGGTTCTCTTTTATATAACTTTCATGTATATTCAATACGTTATGTAAACTATAGATTTTCAGTATCTAGGAGGCATATTATATTGTATTGAAATGAAGCCTTGGAATATGTTTCCTCCACCTATCTCAAGATTCACAGCTTGAATCTGATATCTCTGCTAATGAGCTCTTATGTCTATTGGTCTAATTTGCACCGATCACTTGATATGCGTATTAAATAGTAAACAACTAGTAAATAAGTCTGATTATTGGCTGATCAGTTCAAATATACTATTTGATACGCGTATCAAGAGATCGGGGTAAACTAGGCCAATGTAGATTAATTCGTAGCAAACACACTTTAACTTAAATGCTTAACTCAGCGATTTCAAGCTTGGTTTCACTTACCCTTTCTAATTCTAAGAATTGGAAAAATATAAAAGATAATTTTTCTAATTCTTAGAACTAGAAAAATATAAAAGGTAAGTTAAACCAACATTAAAATCAATTTACATTGGTAAAAAATAGACATTAGTAGGACATTATAGCTGACGCGCTAAACTGAAAACTATAAGTAACATCACATAATAAATGACTCACTTTGAATGACGACGTAAAGAAACTTTTATATCCGTTTCAAATCTGCATACGTCGATTATTTCAATTTCATCGGTTATCAATATCTTAGATATCAAATTAACGTTAAATCGACATCATCTTTCCGACTGGGTATATAGAACTGTCCTATAATTTGATAAATTTTATTTTCGCAACGATTCACTTGGTAAGCAGAATTACACAACAACGCTGAGTTAACCATTTAAGTTAAAGTGTGTTCGCTATAATACGAATTACTAACGAGAACTGAAAAACTCAACTTAAAATAGATCTTTACATAAAGGAAGAATAATACATTGTTAAAATAATGATAACCAAAGTTGATAGCACAATCAACCGATACCGGAAGTAATAATTAATGTGAAAGAAAAAACTTAAAATTATTAGAAAAGATAAAAACAAGGTAATGATGGGTATGCGAAGAAGATAATCCATTTAAATAGAAGTAAGTTTTTTACTGCTATGTGGAAAATGTTTCAAGGAGAAAAATACAGAAATTCCTTTTTTTCTATTAAAACGCAAAAGATAACATATTTCAATAAAAGTTAACATATTAATGATAGTAATATATATTCACGTGATTTCTTAAGATCCTAAAATAGCAGTTGTATAGCAGATAATATATAATGGAAATGAAGAAGTTATATAATCGTTATTCGCCTAAATATCTTAATTATGTTAATATTACTAGCTGGTTACCCGGGCTTCGCCCGGGAGTCGTTTTTCTTCAAACGACTTCATTTGTGTTTCAATATCCTTAATCGAAAAAATTCTTTTATCAGGCAATGACTTATCAGGCAATTGCAAAGAATCTTTTATATTCATTTTTATTCAAATTTTATTATATTTATTTATTATTAATTAAATTATAATATTTCAAATTGCACAACATATTTTTTATTCAATACCGATTCCCAAAAAGATCGGTAACAAAAAACTATAAAGTTTATAGCACTCCCCGGGAAATTCTACCCTTATTTTATATACAATTCTTTAATAGCGTTTTTCACTGGGCTGCACTGGGGCAGAACTGAGTGCGCACTGAAAACTCGTCGAGTTCAGATGACACTGCCGGAGTGCACTGAAAGTGCGAGTTTTTTGCACTCCCAACTAAACACGTCCATTATTCTCAGTGCCATCTCAGTGCGGTTTCGTGGCGCGTTGTGCCGCTGTACATTTATTATTATGGATATGAATATTTGTTTTAAAGTTAACAATGACATAATAACCATCACCCTCCAGCCGCTTGAAATTGATTTATATAATAAATTAAAGAGTAAGTATAATACATACATGAGATCTTGGTTTTTGAGGTTATTCCAGTGCATTCCATGTTCGAAAAGAATGTTGATGAGAATTTCATTTCGGGAAAACAAGCATAGTAAAAAACGTCTTAGCTATTCTACAATTGCGTAAACGTGATTGTAAAGTGATTGTCTATCTCCTACGTCCTACAACATATACTATAAAACCGTAACAGCGGTTTAATTACAACTGCGTCTTACAACCACTTTACAATCATGCGGCGTTTACGCAATTGTAAAATGGGCTTTAAAGTTTCGTTGTATATCCTTATAGTTCTTATCTTTTTTTACAATTAATACTTGCATTTTTGCTTGTCAAACATTTTTTTTTATATTTTAAAATGTATATAAAAAAATTAATAGATTTCTCTACTATCACTTTTAGATGATGATACCTATAGCGCACAATACATAAAGCTCCTCATCCGAAATGGATTATGTGTTCTAAATGGCAATGATCAGGAAATTCGGGAAATATATCGAATAAATGGAGAGGAGTAAGTAGAAAGTTGAATATATATACTGTTAAAACCATGTAATTGGGAAATAGAAATAAATGCGAGCGATAAAAATTTTCTCTAAGAGCAAAATTAGTAAGATTATGTAATTATACTTGCATATTGTATTACAGAGAAGAATTGATATATCATGCTAATGTCCAGACTAATGATGAGCAACTGGCAGAGGGCAATAAAGAAAATGATGCAACAAATTACTCTGAATCACAAAACTGCAGTGAAAAGAGTACCGGTAAATATAATTGACTACAGAATTTTTAGTACTTCTATCACAAAATAATGTCAATACTGTAACAACATATGAAACAAAATATCCAAATGAGCAGACAATATTTTTAAATGTTTTTTAAATAAAATTAAAGAAGATTGTCTGCTCATTGGGATGTTTTGATTTTAAAATTCAAATTGAAAGTTTTTATCATAATTTTGATGAAAGACAGAAAATACATTAAAAATGCAGTACATTTGATATGTAATTATAAAATGTTCATTTTTGATTTTTGTTATACTTTACGTTTATTAAAGTATTGCATAAAACGCGATTATGTTAGTAAGAATTTAATTGTATGCTGTTCAATGATTAATAAGTTCTGTGATTTTACAATATACGTTACTAATATGCAAATTTTATGTTATTCAGATCACTGGACCGATTCGGCCACTTCATTCCTCCTCGACAAATATGAAATGTACTTATCCGATATTGGTCCAATGAAGAAATTTAAAACTAAAAAACTTATGTGGTCACAAATATCTGCAGATATGATGAAAATGTTAAATATCTCCAAAACTCCTCTACAAATTGAAAATCGGTACAAAACAGTCTTAAAAAGAAAGAAGAAAGCAGTAGAGAATAATAGTAAATCAGGTAGTTCCAGAGAAGAGATACCATTTGAAAAGGAATTGTGCAAAATTGCACGTGCAGATGACAGCATTGAACCTGAGGTATTGCGAAGTGCTAGAAGTGTGAAATATCCCAAGATAAATGTATCTGACATTCCGGAAGAAATCTGCAACACTAGTCTCGCCAAGCATGATGCCATCGATGGCTTACCGAAAGCAAAAAAGTCTAAACGGAGCAATGAAGATATAAGAATGAATTCTTTGAAAAAAAGGAAGCTGCAAAGGAAAAGCGACATCAGGAAAAGTTAAACCTGATACGTGAGTTGTTCGCCAAACCGAATACAGAGTAATAGCCAAAGAAGAAAGAAAAACCAAATATAGTAATAAGTGTAATATTAAAACTGTTAACTATGGCTGCTTTTCTTATAGTTTTTGGTAGTCAATGAGTAACAAAGATAGAACAATGCTCGTATCGACTGTGTTCATTAAAAGGAAAGCAGCTTATATATAAATACTGAGTGTTAATAGAAGATGTTTTTTTATTAATAATTTTATGTTTGTTTCTTACATAATTTTGTTTTTTTCTAAACTAGTTTTTTTTCTCTATCGATATCTGTGATGAACTATTGTCTGTGATTAACTTTAGAAGATGTAAACTGTAGTTAATCTTTAGTTGATTGTAATAGACATTGCAGTACCAATTATCGACTATTATAGTTCTAAGTTTTTCTTTATAGATATAGTATTACTACCAAACTAAACCGAAAACTAAAATCCGGAGGGATTGTTACGAAGAAAGCGAAGAGATATATCACGATTTATTCTCAGGTGATGTATTCACACGCACGTGTGGCTTATTATTTTGTTAATAACTTGTCGGATATACGCCGAAGCTGTCATGGACCACGGGTGTGAAGGGTCGTTCGGAATCGTTGCCATGGAATGTGAAAGAATATGCCGGAGTGTGTATGAATGAGAGTGGCAGAGAGAAAGAGAGCGAGAGAGGGGGAGAGGGAGAACAAGGAAGTAAACTGAACATTTCGCTACTTGTGCAAGATAATTCCAACCCTCCCCGCGGATGTGTTTCTGAGAGAGAGAAAGATAGGAGAGCGTGTAGTGTCCGTCATTTGGCCTTTATGCTGTCTTACTTGCGATTTCGTACAAGCTTTGCGTGCAATACTGTGATAAAAGAAAAAAGAATGAGTCGTTCTCTATTTCTCTTCGTCCTTTTCTCCTTTTTGAAGCGCATGCACGTACAATGTGAGAGATCGGCGCACGTATATAAATATTATATATGATATGTCGGGATATGGTCGCCTGTTTTCAACCGGTCCCTTAAACCGAGTCGCAAATTTTCCGTTCAATTCGCGTACAATTCATTTCCGATATACATACACATGCATATGTCCATTCTATGAGCTTCGCGCGATTATTTTCCGAAGCTAAGCGATAGATCGCTAGTTTTGGCGTGTTATATTGCATCCGCAGAGGCTACGACCTGTGAATAAATGGAATAATGTTACTCTTATCAAACAAGTTTTTTTGCTACTTGAAATAAATAAACCTGAATGTTTATAAACAAAAATGTTTATTATTATGGTTTACATACAAACAACAAATACACTTGCAATGTGCAATTTAATTATTGTTATATCAGGCTTTATTTTATGGAAAAAGTACATTTAATAAATGATCTCTTTTAATTTCTCCTAATCTCCGGAGTCGAGTTTCTTGTTCCCCTGTACCTTCATCATTAGGTTCTTGATTGTCTAACTCAATATCATTATTAAAAATGAAATAATCGTTGTTGTCAATGCATAAGTTATGCAAGACGCAACAAGAAATTATGAATTTAGATATTTTATCAACGCTATGAAGATCTAATTCAGTAAGTTGTCGAAAACGACTTTTCAAGAGTCCAAATGCATTTTCGATCAACACTCGAGTTGCACAAAATTGTTTATTAAACTTTCGCTGCCTATCGGATAGATTTCCATAATCCCTATAAGGAATCAGTAGCCATATATTCTCTTATGGGGTATGCTGCATCTCCCAATATATGAAATTTCCCATCACAGATTCGTGGTAAATCATCATTGATATCTGATAACTTTAGAACTCGTGAATCGTGGATCTTTGCTGGAATCCCAGTGAAGACATCGATAAATCTTTTTCGAACATCACATATACCCTGTAATGTGATTGCAGGAATATCATGCCTATTTACGTAAGTTGATTTAATTTTATGCGCTGGTGCTCGTACTTTAATCGACGTCCCATCGATGCAGCCAATTACATTAGGAATACCAGCAATCTGAAAATTATATATACTTTAATCAAGTAATTGTTATATTATTTTTTTGCATTAATTATCAATTAATACATGCAGTAAACACGTAATATATATACATACCTATATATACAGAGAGAGAGAAAATTATATGTGTATATATATATATATATATATATATATATATATATATATATACATATTACAATATTAATAATCTTCAGATCAACATACTTGTAAGAACTCGTTTGCAGAAACTTCATTGTCTCCAAATTTTATAATCTTTGGAGCCATGTCAATTAAAAAATTAAGCACTCGATCGTTCTGCCTGAAAGTTGTTGCATGACATACTCCAAATCTTTGCGACACATCTCTAAGGCAGACTTTATTCCCAGCAAACCTATGGAGGATTCAATTACTATTACCACAGAAATTATGAGTAGTAGTTCAACACAAATAAATATCAACTTACCACAAAAATGATAAAATATCCAATTCTGCGGTGGTAGGTTCACTACCTCCGTGACTCCGATCAAGTGGATAGAATCCGGAATGTTCATAAATTTCTATTATTTTGTAAGCTGTTGTTCTTGCAATGCGAAAATGACTTTTGAACTGTAACAATAATATAATTTAATTATATTAATATAGAACATGTAAATCTGGCTAGTTGATGTCGTTATTATTTAAGGATCTTTTTTTAAATTAAAAATAATTATTTACTATTTGCATACATTACAACAAACGTTTCGACCTTTCGTTCGGGTCCTCAGTGTTCCTTTCTAAACAAATAATATCCGCAATCCGTTATATGTGTTTAATGTGATACATAATTAATAATTTTAAGGTAAATATATTTTGATTAATATTTTTACAATACAAATGTGTGAAGAATTTTAAGATAAATACATTTTTATTGAGTTTCTTCTCGCTTGCCTATTATTTTAATCAGTCTTTGCGCTAGGATTGAGGACATTATTGTTTACAAATCGAAAGAATACTGAAGAGGACTCAAACGGAGAGTTGAAACGTTTGTTGTAATATATGCGAATAATAAATAATATTTATAATTATAAAAAAAACGAAAACTTTTAAATAATAACGACAACGTCCAGCCAGGCTTACATGCTTTATATTAGGAATCAATTTTTATTTCGGAAAAGCCTATGAAATAGATAAATATAAAATAATATAATATATTTGTATATAGTATTCATACTATATTTATACAATATACATATTATTGTTTTACGTAATACAATAATCTGCAGAAACAAAATTAATATATATGTACTTACATCCTTATCCGTAAGATTATGCACCACTTGAACAAAGTTTTTGATTTTTGGAATTTTCCGCGGATCTTCTTTTAATAATAAATCGTCTTCATCATCACTGGATGATGATGAAGAAAGCAAATTTATTAGTCCAAATGCTAATCGTGCATCTCGTGAATTTGGAACATTGTCACCATCCCGCGCAGCCATGTTGCACTGAACTGACACCGTCTCTCGGAGCTCGTGCCGAATTCTCGCACTATAGTGCAAAAACTCGGCACTAGACTTCTCAGTGAAACAGCGCGCACTGTTTTCGCGCGCACCAAAACGCTCAGTGAAACACGTTGCCTGCGGCGAGTGCGCACTCAGTGCGCACTAGTTCTCCCAGTGAAAAACGCTATAAGATTCAATCAATTATTTCCCAAAAAATTCGAAAAATTTCTGATACCGGTTTCCAAAAAGATCGGTAACAAAAAATTATACACTTTATGGCACTCCCCGGAAAATTCTACCCCTATTTTATATACTAGCTTTTGGTAAAAATTCGGTCGAATAGTGTGTATAAAGAACAGACATACATACAGCATACAGACATTCTATTTTATATATATTGATAGATAGATTATTGATATCCGCATTATATTGTTGACAATATTATAGAAACCACAAAAAAGTAAACATATTACTGTTATTAACATTTATGTTATAAAGTTCATAATTTATTCAATATTTTATTTTTTTCTTCAATTTCTATATTACCAGAAAAGTTTTTCAATAAGATTTACAGTTCAAATTTTGCTTATAATTTATTATCTATATGTAACTACTTTCTATCTATTGTATCAATAAAAGTAGGTATAAAAGAAAAATAAGTTTTTCGAACCTTAAGTTTCTTTTTTAATTAGTAGATTTACTTTTATTTTTAATTAATAGTTAGGGAGAAGGAGGCACTTTAGGACAAAAGCAGTTTAGGACATCTCGAATAAAGAACAAGATTGTCACTTTTTTTCATGTTAAACGCATTTTTCGGTTGGCAACTGGTCAATAGATAAACTTCACATGAGAGCTTCCGCGCTGTTAGCTGTACGTCAAACTAATCTACAAGCTGTTAGTGATTTTCGCTGACTGTTGTAATTATTTTGGCCCGCAAATGTAAGTATTTTTATATTAAACTATTGCTCAAAAGGAAATTTACTTTGTATATGTTCTGGTTATGATTATATGTTTTGCGTTGTAATGAACGAAATAGTTCGTCAAGAAACGAGTCAATTTTGAGTCAATAGGCCACCATTAAAGAGAATTGCTGCCTCCGTAAAAAAATATCAACACAATTGTAATTTTTATTCTTTACTCCAAATTTACTCTTCATGTATCTTCAAATATGTCGTTCATACCTGTTAGGATAACTGTTGCGCCTTTAGGCTCGCCTTTAGATATACATAGAAGTATACGTTCACAGATCGTTAAGACGAAAATTAAGTAATAGCGGACCAATAGAACAATGTGACTGTTTATAGGGAAAAATTACGTTTTCTCGTAACACTTGACGCAATTGCATCTTGAAGGAAATTAATACGGTGACACGCAAACATTTCATACGATTACCTATTCACTTAAGCTTCGGCGTGCAATTCGTGAATGAACTAAGTGGCTGACACGACGCGACCTATTGTAAACATCACGAGTGATGCATAGTTTAAACAAATATCAAGTCAGCTTAATCGGCTGCATGCATGTCTCGATATGCTTGAAATATTCTTCTAATATTTCTACGTTTCATAAAACAAATGACGGAGAAATATTTAACGTTTTATAACGCAAATTCGCACATTGACAAATTATGTCTCTTATATTTTTTGTCTCTTATTTTCCTTACTCTCTGTCTCTTATATTTTCAATTAATTTGAATGGACAGATTATTATCACGTACTTATTAAGTGCGCCAGTATGAAAAACTGTTATATATAAAATTTGTTGTACAAAATTGTTTTAATATATCGAATCAAAAATATAAAATAATTGTGCATTGCAACATAAATGATGTTGATTTTCGTAAAAAGAATGTTTAGATGAATAATAAGTGTTGTTTAACATAATTTTCATAATTTTCAAAATGTTAGAAATATTTTAAAAAATGTTGAAATTAGATAAATAAAAATAATGATTGAGACAGGGTTTTATTTCTCACTTTATTATTAATTATAACAACCACCCTCACTCGACGCAGCCGGGTCCGTAGCCGTCAGAGCTCTAAATTTTAAACAAAAATATTTGTTGGATGTCAATCAATTTTTATAAAATTGGTAAAGAAATAAAAAAACAAATAGAACTCAAGGGTAGATAGTTGGACCCTAGGATATGATTGATTATCCAATAGATATATATACTAAGTTAAATCCAATGTACAAACATACTAAATAATTAAATTAATAACAAAAAGATTTTGACTCAGGCAGGAGAATACAGATTTATTAATGAATTTCTTACAGTTACCAACTGGAACTCCTTCTCGACAAATTCTTATCAGATTTAATAAAACGATATAATATAACTTAGGCGATATAAGTCCAACTTCGACAATCTTACGCAATCACTTTATTCAGTGATGATTATTTAATAATAAACGGTGATCCGACTAATCAGGGGAACGATTCTCGGAATTACAAAAGATGTGTACAGTAACACAGCTTTCCGCAGAGTGAGTTTTCAGCTTCTCTGGTAAAGGTCCAGTACGGGCCTCCTTGATAGCTGGCGTGTGCGTATGTCATTAATTTCGCCGGTAGGCCTATTAGATTTAAACCTCGAATATTCGGGCAGCCCCGTCAGATTCTTGGCTTTCTCCGGCAACAGCTGATTTGGCGTCCTTGTCTAATGGGTCCTCTACTAATGGGTCGAATCGGAATGTGACTAAAATAGCCGTCTTCTCCTCGCCCTTACAATTTGGCTGATACGGGTCGTTTTTCCATTAATAGTCCTCTCATATTGTCTACTTTACTTTATGTAAAATTATACGTTGCCTGCTCGCCTGAGTTATTTTAAATAGTGCAACAATATTACAGATTACATATAGAATAATATCCATACTCTACAGGGACTCCCGATAAATCGGATCATGTCAATGTTGAGGAGAATACAATTATACTGTTACATGATAAACGTTTTAAAAATTAAATGTTTTTAAACCCATACCAAGATAATAGCCAAGTTTTTTTTAAGCTGTCCAAGCTTTTCAATATGTTATGTTTCCTTAATTCTTTGATTGCAATACGCTACAATTATAAATCATCCAACACAAGGTAGGACATAATATAATTATTACATAATTGTATATGTTGCATATAGGAAAGATATTTCCAAAATATTTATATTTAATAAATAATATATCATACATACTTGACATATTATGTATCCATATTTTGTTGTTTTATGTAATTACAGACTATAGAAGCTGCACAATTTAATCTAAAAATTCTATACATAATAATCCACATATATATACACAATTTTGTTATAATTCTACCTCAACGCTAATGACTCTTTCTCTTTTTTCAACATTAATCTATATTAATTACTAAATTATTTATTAAATTTTTTACTTAATTATTAAATCTAAGATTTCGATTAAGTTAAATGCTGCAATCAATTAACGATTTTAACCATATTTTCCTACATATATTTAAATCAAAATCAAATTTTAATTCTGATATCTAATATAATTATAAAACATGTATCTGATAATAATTAGAAATGATCTTTTATAGCTAATTATATTTATATCTAATGTATAAATATTGGAACTTCTTATATCTTGACATAAATATAAAATCTAATAATATTATGGAAATTAATAATAGTATTATGGAAATAGTAATTCCTAATATATTAATTGCAAATTATTTAAAAACTAGTGTTGTATTAAGAAAAATATTTAGATATTGATGTCGACAAAAAGATTCGAAAATTTAAAAGAGCAATTTAAAATTTTATAGATAGATATTTTAATATTAAAACTCAAAAATAAGCTACACAGACATTCTATAAATTATAAATCTCATTTTCTCTTTATTTACATATACCTATATGTACATCTATCTATTACACACTTTTGCTGTATCATTTTATTGTTAAAAAAATCAATGACACAATTTGAACATTACTGCACACTTTGTAGACTGCAGCCACTTTGTTTCATGTTTCCATAACAATATTATTCTCTTATTATTTGTATAAAATTTAGTTATAAATAGATTTAAATTATTTTTTTGTATTTACTGATTGTTTGCAACATGTAACATTCATAATTAAGTTATTTTCTTTTTATACGCTTGACAATAAAAGTCGCTAAATAGGTACATGAAGATTATTATGACAATTGTGAAGAAATAAGTCAGAGCTTTTGGTGTTCGACAATCCAAGATTAATGTTAGTACTAAGTAGACTAACATTAAAGCAAACTGCACCTGAAATTTAAAAGAATTTTAAGTATTAAATTTGTATAATGTTTCCACAATCTGTTTATTTAATTAAATAAATAATTAAAATAAAAATATATTAAACAAATATATGTATAATAAAATCTTATATTATTTCATATGTTTATTGTGCCAAAAATATTATAATAGAATATAATATAAAAATATTATACTCATAATATTTTTATGATTTATAAAAATACAAATCTTTAATTGGTTGTATTAGTAGATGGGCAAAAATTGATGGTATAATAAAGTATAAAAAAATCTGTAATAAAACTTTGACGGTTAATTATGTAAAAGTTAATTACCAGCTGAATCCAAGTCATATATTTCTTCCACCAGAGATACTTTTTGTACTTAGGGCCAAGAGCCGCGATGAAATAATAACTGTACATAATAACATGGACCAAAGAATTCAAGAAACCTATGATAACACCTTGTTCACCAGGCAGGAATTTCAAATAGCACCACGAGAAGACGGCCGTGATAGTATGATGGTAAACATGAAGAAAAGTAATCTGATTTTGCTTCTTTCTCAAAACGAAAAATACCTTAAAAAGCAAAACATTTGAATATTAAATTTCTTCTTACATTTTTACACATTTTTACATTTTTTCTATAAAATTCTTTGCTTAATTTTATTTAAACGTTTTCTTATATTTAAAATATCTGTTAATTGATATCTTAATTTGTGATGTTATTAATGATTTTTATTTTACAGAGATATCATTGTCTATAAAACTGATAAATGAAATAATTAATAATAAGAAAAAAATAAATTTAAAAAGACGTATGTAAATAATAAAACTTTCATTAATTATATCGTTTATGATAAATTCATATATTACTTCGACATCGAAAATTCGCTTTTTCACAACACCTCCACAGAAAGTTCGATTTTTCATGCCTGTAGAGAGGGGCGAAAGTGACCAATTTCACGTCAGGACGGCATTACCCAGGTAGCAGAGTGACGTCAAATGACATACGTATAACGTCTTAATGACGTCTCTAACGTCAATAAGACGTCTTTAGACGTCATTTTGACGTCGCTCTGCTACTGGGGTAGCGGGACGAAAGTAACCACTTTCCTCCCTAGGGCAGAAAGTGATCACTTTCGTCCCGCTAAACAGATACGAAAGTAGTCACTTTCCGCCCTAGGGACGAAAGTGGCCACTTTCGTCCCTGTTTAGCGAGACGAAAGTGATCACTTTCCGCCCTAGGGAGGAAAGTGGTTACTTTCGTCCCGCTATGTCGTCCTGGCGTGAAATGGCCACTCTCGCCTCTCTCTAGGCATGGAGGTCGAACTTTCCGTAAAGATATTGTGAAAAATATCGTGTGCACCTCGGGGCGAAAGCTTTTTCAGACTCGTGTGATTTGCCGCCCTCGCCTTCGGCTCGGACGGCAAACTTCACACTCGTCTGAAAAACGCTACTTTCGCCCCTTGGTGCACAATATACTATTGTTTAAACTATTTAATATTTTTTATGCTTTATAATATATTCTGATATTATGTCTGAAAAAGATTATAGCATTTAAAAAAGGTTGTTCAATTTGTTAAGGTAGTTAGATGATGAAAGGCCGAAGTCAAAACAATGTTTATAATTTTTTTTTATAATTATAAAAAAATAGAATAACGCATCGCAAAGCTTCGTAACGACGTAAAAATTAAGATTATTTTGTAAATAATTTTTACGTTGTAGAATAATATTTTGCCTGAAATAGATTAAATAAGGTGTGTGTTAACGCGTCGCTTGACTAGTTTTCAACTTTAATTATTAATTTAAAAAAACCTGTACGGTGGATCGTGTTCACCTTCAACTATAAGTTTTCTCACAGGGTCCTCTTTCCATCGATATATATTGTTCAAACATTTTTGGCAAAAGATTTTTCGCAAACTCGTGTTATTCATAGAAAAATAACCTCTTTTCCTCTTAGACCAATATGTTAAAATCATTAAAATCACCTAATTTTAAAATTAAATATCTTGAGAACGGGACGGTGAATTATCTTTTTTCTGGGCTTAATCGATTCAGGAGAGTTCCTTTTTTCGATATAAAAAATAAAACCTATCACTTTTGGCAAAAGTTGTTCATCATCGAACTACCTTAAAGGTAATGTGAACAATCGACAAACGCTTTTCCAATGACCAAGTTAGCAAAACGCTTTATTCATATTTCAAAACGTTTCGTTGCAATAGCTGTCATTGGGTAACTGACTAAAGACTAAACAATGGTTCCACTTTTAATCGATAACGGAAGCATGATATATACGCTTCATTGTCTTCTTAAATCTTTGTGAGTCGGCTAACTCAAGCATTTTAATTTTTAACTAATCAATTAATTCAATTAATTTTCTTATTTAATTTAATTAAATGTTCGCTTACCGTGTCCAGAAGTTCGATAATTTTTGAGAAAAAATACCACCAAGCGCCTCGTGACATCTGTACATCCGATACATACATGTAATATTGCAAAAAATATATGTTTTATTTATTAAAAACTACTGTTTTTAAACTATTTAAATTAATTAAATTATTTAAATTAAATAGGGAATAGTGAGAGAGGCAGTCGGAGCCACGTACGGTAATTATTGCGCAATCAATAAATAGTTAATAAGATAAAATATATTATTGTTTGTTAATATGTAATTTTCATGCATATTAATTTTGTTTACACGCTGAAAATGACACAAAGAAAGTGTCAAAACGCCCGAATATGTATTGACTAATATATTTTATCTTTTATCTTATCTTATTGACTATTTATTAATTGCGCAATAATTACCGCGTGTGGCTCCGATTTCTATTCCCTAATTGATTTATTTAGGAGAGCCTATACTTAGTTTATTATTTAAATTAAATTAAATGTTATTAAAAATTAGGAAAAAGGTATTTACCACTTGTGCGTTTGTGTTCTGTGAATTAGGTGATAAACGAATATTACATCCATGATTAAAAAAAAAATTTTTAACATCGACGTCCCATATCTGAAATCGACGAACATTGTCTAGAATAGATTATTGTATATACATCTCAAAACGCACATGACAAGCTGATAATTTAATCAAATCATTTTTCATTTAATTTCCATGTATTGATCTCACTTGATTTAGAATAATTGTATATACATATATGTATACATGCACCTATACAGGATGTATCATTTTGATCAACGTACTTGGATTTCTCCGAAATCATGCAAGACATCAAAATTCTGTTTTGTATGATATCAAGGGGAATATATTTTGATTTAAAAAAATTTGATCTTGGGTTTTATGGTCGAATAAAAGTTAACTTTATTTTTTAAAATGTCAAAATGATTTTTTTAAACACCTATGTTTATAGCCCATCTCATTACGAGTTCAACGGGCTATGACTTAAGGTCGTGGAAGATCAAATGACCAAATGCGAGCTGATAATATTATTGTCTTCGTGCATGTTCGAACTGCCGCGTCTGGTTAGGAATGCAAAAGCAGCCGGTATTCTTCCTGATACCATACAACCTCGTAAAAAATAAGATTTCGATAAGGTAAAAGGCCCTATTATGGAACACCTGGGTAATCATGTCCCTCACATGGAACAGTATTAAATAAATCAAAATAAAAAATAATTATGATGAGCTTTGATAAATATAAAAATTTTATTAATATCTACAAGTATTATTGCTTTAAAAAAATGTGCAACAATATTGTTTTGTAATAATTAGTATTAACAAAAAATATTTACTTATACAGATAGAGCGTCGCTGCGTTCCATAAAACGGTACATGCCTTAGAGGTTAGGTACGGCTATAACCAATTTTTTATGTACCCTGCATGAAACAGTAGTTTATTTTAGAAAAAACTGTTCTATGAACCAAGAGCTACAAGTTAAGCTATTTCCGGATATTCAAAACCATTTAAATGTATAAAAATAGTTGAAACTTAATGAGTACTTAACGAGAAATATTTGAGCGTTCCAAAAAGAGGACATCGATTATAGGAACGGGAAGAAAGCTATAAAAATAGTGTTCCAACAGACGTACTTGCTTTAGTTTTTTATTTATAATAATTCGAATTTTTAATAAATTTTAACTTTCCAAAGTTTATTTTCATTCTTGAACACCAGCCTATCGATCAAAACTCAAAGTATTTATATATGAACCCTTATAATAATGTTAATCAACCAATAATCTATAACCTCTGCAAAAGTTTTCCATAATAGGGCCTTTTACCTTATATCTAGTTTTAGAGAAATTCGAGTGTATTGATTAAAATAAAACACTCTGTATATTGTTAATTTCAAAGGTATTCATTGGAATTTAAAAATTTCTATCAGAATAACGTTAAGTATATAAATTATATAATGTAATATTTTCAAGCTATTCAAACATACAATTAATTAGTATTTATCTAAAATACCCTTTTTATAGTATTTTCAAGTGGTTAATATAACACTCTTTTGTGTGTGAATATAGAATATGAGAAAATGTGGAATGGAGTATTTATATATCGTGACACATTTTCCTGTTTTCAATATTAAATGTACTGTTATACTAATGAAATAAATGTACTGTATGAAGGGGGGATTAAACTTACCAAACTTGTCAACCAAATACTGAAGAGTACTTGAAATGCATTATATAAGATCATAACGGTATTCAGCTGAAAAGCCGGCCGTTTTTCCATCATTTTTGGTCCAGCTTTTAAAACAAATATTAAATATGCGCCGACAATACATAACATAGGACCCGGAGATTCCATTAGAAGCCAAGTATCCACCATTGGATCTGTCGTAGAGGAATGTAATTTATTAATTTTTGGCAAATTTTTGAAAAAATAAAATATTTTATATGTATATAATGAATATATTTATATCTAATGGTGATACATAGCAGGTACATTATGTTCTAGTAATAATAAATTATGTGTAATGTGATAAAACAAAAGCAAAATAATTGTAAATTATATTATCAGAATGTACGAGAAAACAGTTTGTTAAAATCTGTGAAGTGTTAGGCATATTATTACGCTTCTAGTTATTACGCTTACATTGCAGAAAATTAGTATTATAAATAATGTATCATTATACACGAAATCAAAGGATTATTTTGCCACGACATTTTTAGTAATTTTACGTGATTTGCCTGGTAGATAGATACTTGGAACATACGTGCTTGTGTTATGTTTATTAATTTCTGTGGTAATTTATGCGAGTGCATGAGAGACGTCGATAATGAACTCTGTACACGATTTTAAATATCTCGCACTTAAATGCACTTATGAAAGAATTCGCGTCGTTTTGTTAAAAAGAACTTACCTCTAACATTTTTTAAAACCTCGTTATAATTGCTAACAACAAGTCGTATAAGACTAGTCATATTGGTGATGTAATTTTTAAAAGATAGAGATAGCGCTCTTGAATTATTTATCAGGAAATCTAAAATATGTGTAAAAGAATTTAGTAATCACTTTAATTTTATATACCTCAAAGAGATATATTATTTTTAAGTGTGACAGAAGAAGTGTAAAAGATATAACATTTAAGATCTTTACAACATCAAAGTTAAATCGATATCGATTTAATTAGGGGAGAGAGAAGATATTTTAATGATCCAACGATAACTGATGTATTTTAACTTGGTCCGACAAAAAATCGGCACCAAGTTAAAAAATATATGTGTATAATATGCATATAGACCTAGAGTAATAGGCTATTAAGATCCAAGCTCAGACTATAAATAATAGTTTATACTAATTTGATTGTCGATATCATAACGATCTTATTTCTTTTAATATTATAAAAATTTAAATTTGCAAAATTAAAACAATTGTATCTTTATATTTATGAGAATGTATATATCGCTTATTTGCTGCAACAATGACGTAACTAAAAATCGCTCTTTTTGAGTTATTTGTACAGGAAAAAAGATAGTTACATGTACTATTTATAGTTAAATCGACAATGCTTAACCTTCACGAACTCATCCGAGCGAGCAGCTGTGTCACTAGTGTGCCATATCATTCAGGTAATTATGTAGGTTACAATAATGTCTTATCTCAGTCTTATCTCCATTGTCATAGTGAGAACATCGTAAAAGTTGCAAAAAGAGTGACATGCCAATACGGTATTTTAAAATTTTCATAGAAGGTTATAATAATTCAAAACTTGAAATAACGTGTCTGCTGAAAATTCACAATTTGAGTTACGTCATTGTTGCAGCAAATGAGCGAACATATATGTAATATAGAAACATATATATAAAAGAGGTATGTGTAATTCTAATTTAAAATAATTACGCACATGACAACTGTTACATTCTTTGCAAAGATATATCCATAAACATTTACCTTTTTACCTTTCTGTTAAAAATATTAATGTAAATTGTATATTTTTTAAGGAATGCTTTTAATAAAACTTTTTTTTTAATTTTGCTTTACGTAAATTATTAACTCTTGCTCCACATGAATTTGATAAACACACAATGTGCAAATTTAATTAAATTCTTGCGCACTATAATGAAATTTAGTTCATAGTGTTACTAATCCAGATATAATCACCAAACTGTAATTAATCGTATCGTCACTTACAACACTGCGATCAATTTAATCGCAACATTACCAGTATTATAAATATTTAACGCGTAACCTTTTATCTATTTATTACATTAATATTTAAACAATTGTAAGAACAAATAATCGGTATAAATCTATCACAAATTTGTATATATTAGCTCTTGAATAATCCACTTGATGCGCACCTTGAATAGAAAATTTCAAAACGCAAATTTCTCTTGCAACATGCTCACCTCTTCTTTGATAAGCAATTGAAATCTTGCAATTTTCACAAACTCGGAAACCTCGTGACTGCGACCTTTTCCCGAGATCAACACGCTTGAACGAAAAATTCCGGGAAAGCTTGAATACGACTACACAGGTTCTGATCGATGAGAAGAGAGACACGGCCTACCAGAAACTGATCGTGCACGCTGGTTATACATCATGAAGTAAGACCGTTGCCCAGCAAACACGTTTTCTGTAATCCCCACCGTCGTTTTCTGTAATCCCGCCACTTCATTGACGCGATGAAAGGTCATCGGCGATCATTAAAATTTGAGAATGCGGATATATTAATGTGGAAATAGTACAGTTTTGTCATCAATTAGATTGATGAAATTAAAATAAGGGAAGGAGAAAAGAGAAATAAAGATTGTACAGAAAGAAAATAAGAAGTCTACATGAGAAACCGTAAAAGAGGGAGTAGTAAAAAAGACAGTAAGGAAAAGGAGAACGCTGAAGGAATTCGTGAAGATGACCGCATTGACCGCGATTACGTTGAAGAACAAGTTACGCACAGGTAAGTAACGTGATATTGCACGAGGTAAGAAAAATTAACTTGATAATTAAAAAAGAAGCAGATAATAATTAATAAATAATTAAGGGACAATTAAACAATAATAAGAACAAATAACATTGTCCATGGTAACATTCGTGACATTGCGTGTAATTTAAAAATAAGAAATTTTCAACATTAATTGTTTGAGCACATGTTTTTATGCTTTTACTTTTATCTATATATTTAAAACTTATAATAAAAATCCTTATTTTTAATTTTAGATACTTTGCTCATTACATGTTTGATAAACATTATTTAAGACTTTATTCTTTGTAAATATCGTATAATTAATATATAATATATTCCTATATTAATTAAATAATTCCTATATTACTATACTATACGAAATAATTCGCGTAATTTTCACTTCTGGTTTTATCTAATAACAATTTTCTTTAGAAACTTTTTGGTTTATGTTTAAATACACATTAATAATTACTGAATACATCCTTACAAGTGATTTATCTCAGCGAATGGATTCTGAATATAAATCAACTTGCACGTACGAGTGTTCTTGATTTTGCTTTCCGCTTTTGAATAATAAAATACAGTTGTTAAATATTAAATTATTTTCTTGCGGCATCGCTTCCGTTATACATCTGTATACATTCCCGTATCACACCGTATGTAATTGTTTAATCAGGGAATTTGAAACAATCGACGATAAAAAGGCAATAGATATAGGCTAGGTTTACACCCTGAATTTAGGCCGCGGCCTATACCTCAAATTCGACCTAAATTATTTAGGCCGCCTGCTGTAAACATTTGATAGGCGGCCGAAACTAGCTTCAGGTCAGACTTTAGGTTGAATTTGAGGTATAGGCCGCGGCCTAAATGTCCCGGTGTACCCGTGCCCATTATATCCGTGTATGTATGTACTAATAAAGAAAATAGAAGTCATAACCTTGTACCAAAAATTTACGTCTATAGATACAGAATTATATAACATGTTTACGATGTAAATCAGTTAAGTGTCATCTACGAATTTTGAAGAATTTCGGACTGTAAAGCGGTTACGAATCCATTCAAATGTTTGACATAGTATATTTGACCGGAATAAGTAAGATGTGTCAAAACGAGAAATGACTAATGACATGAATAATACTACAATTTATTCGTAATTTTGTAATGGGATTTCTTACAAACTTATATAACTTATATTCAATAAATTAAAACACAAATGCCATCTATAATTTAAGTTTTAATAATCTAAATACTATATATAATATATATAATTTATTTCAAAATAAAAGGAATTTTGGACACATATACTTTGTTTAAAATATATTTACAATATATACATGCCTTAGATATTATTAATGCTAATAAAATCAAACAAGCTAAAAATATTAGTCATTTTAAAAATAAGCAAAGAAAAAGTTCAAATATTAAATAATGGCTACGTTTACACCCTGAAATTAGGCCGCGACCTGTACATACCTCAAATTCGACCTAAATTATTTAGCCCGCCTGCTGTAAACAGTTAATAGGCGACCGGACCTGGCTTCAGGTCAGTCCGCGTATTTTAGTGACCCGACCTGAAATAGGCCGTTATCATTTGCGATGTAAAGCCCGGTCTACATAGGCCGCAGTTCGCAAAACGCAAGACACACGCACAGTCTACATGTCAATCTAACGTCTCTGTGTATAGAGGTTAGATTAACATGTAGACTGTGCGTGTGTCTTGCGTTTTGCGAACTGCGGCCTATGTAGACCGGGCTTAAACGCGCGATCAAGCGCGACGCGTCCTAAAAGCTTTATTTGCTTGTTCGGATTCGCTGCAATTCAGAGCGATCCCAAATACGATGAATACGATTCCGTCAATTTTTAGGTTTCTTTCGGTGTAAACGAATGATGACTAGACCTACTTCGGGTCACAATATAGGTCAGGCCGCGATCAGGTCGCTGGGTGTAAACGTAGCCATTATTTAATGACAGATTTTTGTTTGCCCGGAATAAGTGAATGA